>JARHVA010008479.1:0-30000 GCA_037957365.1 Torreya grandis | reverse complement strand
TTGAACAACTTTATATTGATGAAACTAGCATTACATCTTGCCCAAAATGATTAAAATTTACATATCTCAAGCCTATATAGGTTTTGATCATGAGCCTTTTCTCCTTCTTCCTAAACACTAACGTCTAGGTTAAATAGTATAGTTGACATTATTATCCTAGCCTGACCAAATTAAGTGCTTTAATTTTTGAATGAAACATATCAGAATTATCAAACTAAATGCTTTAGTGAAATTTATCTCCTAATGGGATTGATATAAATACAATATCAATCCCCACTCATTCCTCAGGTAGTAATCTGACCAAAGTATCACTCAATAAACACTCAAGAAGAACTTAAGTAACCAAAATATTTCATATTCTACCTTATTTTGATATTAGTCAAAGGAACAACCCAACTGCAAGTTCGAATTATTAAATGAGTAGTTATAAGGTCGTATTTTCTAGGATATAAGATGGGTCACCATTGTACTTGTTTTACACATTACTTTATTCACACACCAGACAACACATAGGAAAAAACTACATGATTTTGAGGCACTCTTCTAGAGTATTGGCTATCTATGTAGTGCCATTTAAATATGCATTATGTGGGTTGACATGATACCCTATGCCCACTTACCCATTTTTCCCATGCTCACATGGAAGATGCAAATCTAGGGTTTCTCCATCTCACCAAGAGCGACAATACATGACCAATATATTAATACACCAAAGTGAAGGTTAAGCTAAAAATAGAAGAATATAGATGGTGATATTATAATTTGGCAAGTATTTAATATAATACACCAGCATTGATCCTAGACACTAACATCGATGTAAGTATCCCAAGCTAACACAAGTGTTTTTAGGGCCGGATGCACCAGATCCAAAATTTTATAATTGATCTAGAACTATCTTCCTACCTGCTTCCTACCTATATCAGATCCAAAACTATATTACCATTATAAATAGCTAAGTACTCTCTCTTATGTCATTTTTTATATCTAGCATAATTTTACTTTTTATTAATAGCCTATCTTAGTTTTATCAATTTAGCATATGGTACATTTAAGTTTAACAAATTAATTGGCCTAATGTAGATATTATATTCATAATTATGACCTAAACATTGTATACCATTAACCCTAACAACTAAAATAAGATCCATATCATAATTAGGGTTAAACATTTGGTGAACCCAACCTTTGAACACCAAACCTTACAACACATTTAGTTTCTTTTACTGTGCCTGATCTTCGATTAATAAAATCTTTTAATTAGGTTTGCTATGGTCATGTATCTCAACTATTTCATGGTCCAATATGTTATAGTTGATATAGTATGCTACATCAATTTCTCTATGAAATCAATATAATTTATATAGAATACAAAATCTATATTCTAGCATATCCCTTCCTTTTATAATGTTTACAATGAAATTTTACCTTTTACTACAGAGCACCAAAGGGAATGAATGAAGTAATAATTTAGCTGATGACATATTCCCACCTTGTCCAAGGATATAATTTCTCAGACTTCTATTTTAGATTTATTACAATGATCATCCCATTACAAATATGTCCTTTTGAGTACATTATGTATGACTATGTTGTCACATAATATGGAATAGCCATATGTGGATTCTATTTTAAAATCCATCAAATGGAATAAGCATAATATATCCTTTAAAAAAGATGAATTACCATTGTAACATATTATCATTGATTCTTTTCCACATTACATCCAATTTTTTGTTTACAATAAAATTATAATATGAGTTCTTGCTAATAATAGTTCTGAATTCAATATTTGTAACATATATTTTATCTACTCAATCGGAATTGGCACTTCAAAATGGGAACCATTTAATATGATAAGCAAGGTATTTGATAACATTTCCTGACAAGTGTTCCTAGGATAAATAACACTAATTATTACTATAGGTCGTCATACCTTACCTACATTGTGCCAAGTTATATGAAATAACTTAAAGTATGACATTATTCTAGGATGACCCTAGATATATGAGATGTACTCAATTCCATCCAATTTACATGCATCCTTAAAATTTATTAATCATGGTTTAATTTACATTTTCCTATGTATATTAATTCCTTCAAAATTTTTACCATGACAAACTAAAAGGATAAAATACCAAAATCTTCTAATCATGATTTTGGTTCTCGGTAGCTACAAATATATGGATAAAAAGGACAAGGACTTTGTAAACATGAGAAAGTTATTTCACACTATATTTATCCACCAATAAATACAAGTCATTAGGGTTTGTGTTTTTTAGAAAAAATTACAAGTTATATCCATATCCTGAATCACACAACTTGTTTTTAAAAATCCAAAATAGAGTGTCTAAATATTTCTACAGTTTATCTATTATTGGTCAAACCACATCCTATTGATGACAATTATTCATCAAAAACTTGGACACTAAATGAACTCTCCAATGATGAATCCTTGTTAGAGTATTTTCAAGCATATAAGTATCTCCCTTTCTTCTATCATAAGAGCAGGTTTTCTTATGCCACTTCTACTCATTCCTACTATGGTTAAAGTGATGATACTAATGTATAAAATGATACATATCATATTATTCCTATAATTTCATTGATAAAATAGAGATATACTTTTCTAAATGAATAAACTATCTAATACAGCTATGAAATTGATAAAGAACATCAACTAGTTATATTGGCTACAATGATGTAAGAGGATGAAGCAAAAACCTATCGACATGTCGTTCATGAATTTACTTAACTTAATTTTTTGGATTATTTGGATATATAATGAATCAATCCATCAATTAAAATGCATTACATAATATTATACCTATATGTAAAAATAGTCAAACAAAAGATTTATAAAATGCATCCTAAAGTAATGTTATTGGTAAAAGTGGAAATTCAAAAGATTTTAGACACAAGATTTATTTGTGCCATCACCCATTCTAAATAGGTGTCCAACATTATAATCTTAAAAAACCTAATGGTGACATGTTTTTTTGAATTGATTATCGAGATTTTAACATAGTTTATCCAAAAGAATATTTTTCTAACAAATATTGATATGATTATGTATTCTAAAGTTAGATATGAGATATTTTAATTTATGGATGGATTCATAGGAAATAAATAAATCAAAATTAAAACCACTAATCAAGAAAATATGATATTTACTACTCTTTGGGGTACATTTTTGTCATACAATCATGTCTTTTAGGATAAAGAATGTAGGGGCCACATATCAAAGGGACATGCCTCATAATGCCATTATTTAATACATAAAACTATTAAGGACTATGTTTATTATTTACTTGATAAAAATTAATTTTATTCAGACCATGTTATTGATTTATAAAAAGATATTTAAATGCTTGTGTGAGTTTAGTGTTTGATTAAATCCAAAAAAGTGTCTTTTCAAGGTTTCATTATGAAAAATCCTTGGTTACATTATCTCTAAATGAGGCATTGAGGTTGATCTGTAAAATTTAAAATTCATTGTCAAAATTCCCCTTCCAACCAATCTCTAATAATTACTATACTTACAAGGCTAAATTCAGTTTATTAGACACTTCATATCTCAATTATTTGAAAAAATAATTCCTTTCACATGTTTGTTAAAAAAAGACACCTAATTTATATGGGATGATGTGTTTCAACAAAGTTTGAACAAATCAAAACATATTTGGAAACTCATGCATCATATTCCAGATAGACAATTACTTCTTTATATTCTAGATACTCATGAGGCCGTTGGGGCTCTATTAGTATAGTATGATGATGATAATTAAGAATATTCAATCTATTACATTAGTCTGTAGTTGGTCAATTATGAATCCAAATATTCAGCAATGGAAAAGTTATGTCTAGCCTTGGTTTTTGTTACTAAAAAACTATGACATTAATTGCTCAATAATGAGGCTCATGTCATAATCAAATAAGATCCATTATGATTCCTTATGAAAAAAACACATCTCACCAATAACATAGAAAAATGGGTGATGTAAATCATAGAGTTTGATCTAAAATTTGTAGCCCAAAAGTCAATAAATGGTCAAGTCATAGCTGACCAATTAGTTATGGTTCCTTTAACAAATTCATTTTCACTCATAGAGCCTTTTTAGGATGAGTTTTAGGAATATAATATATATTTCTTTCCATAGATAATGTTTTTCTTAGGTCAAAATGTTGAACACGAATGGGTGAAAACATTGTATTGTTTATTTGTGATGGTAAATACATGTCTTTCCCTTACAAATTAGTTTTCTATTGAACCTATAATATATTTGAATATGACACCTTAATCATCATATTGTCTATAACACACAAGCTAGATATAAAAGACATCCAAGTATTTTTTTAATTCTTAGTTGGTTGTTAATAAAGTTACTAATCATTACCAAACTAAATACGAACATCCTTTTCCATACAAGGAAATGGTAAATAAACTCACACAAATATTTGTCACTTTTTTTGTTAATAATATTCCACATAAAGATAACTTCTATGTATATTCCATAGTAATCATAACATATTTGATGTGATTTGATGATGATCACATAAAATTTACAATATAACATGTTTGAAATCCTTCCATTTCTTCTAATCAAATGAATGCCTTGGCTATTCTTACTATCACCTGTAATATTATAAACATAGAATGGTACATTGATATTTATAATTCTCTTTATCAAACATATATACTAGAATATTTTACATGAAATGTTAAAAAAAAAATTATAATGTTAAACATTCTACTATGTTATTATTAAAAATTATTTATCTAAATGATTTTTTGATGGATAATTGATCTGATGCTTAAACAAAAATGAAGCATGTATGACACTCTTAGAAATTCATGATAATGAATGTGTGGATCAGTTTAGCAGATAGGCCATGTCTCAAAAACTATTATGCCAAGGTTATTATTGGCCTATAATGGAACAAGAATCTATCAAACATGCAAAATTATGTTTACAACACTGAATGTATAATAATATGAATCACACACCTTCGCATTAGTTAAAATTAATTATCTCACCTTAATCCTTTTCCTTATGGAGTTTTGATTTGATTGCCAAAATCAATATGGTATCCACTCTGGACATAAATTCATCATTATGGCCACATAATATTTTTAAAAATGGGATGACATATGCAAGTTTATGATGACCAATATTATTTCTCATTTTGGCATTCCTTCAGCTATCATTTCTGATAATTTATCATCTTTAAAAAAAATAGTCTAATGATTTTTTATTAAATATAAAATAAAACACAACTTATTACCCACAAGTTATTGGGCAAGTAGAGGCAACAAAGAAAATCATTTTGAAGATACTCAACAAGATAGCTGAACATACAGATGGTGTATACATTATGGGCATACCACACCAGTATTTGGACACCCACCAAGGCTACATTGTACTCATTATTATATGTTATAGAGATTGTTTTACTAATTAAGTTTGAAATAACTTTGTTACATGTTTCTCTCAAATACATTTTCAAAGATAAGGAATATTGTGAAAAGAGAATACATCAATTAGAATATTTAAGTGATAAATGCACACCATTTTCTAATCACCTCTTGTATACAATATCACATTAAGTGAGATATAATAAAAAGGTTTAACCACATGAATTTAATGTGGGTGACTTATTAATAAAATAAAATAAAAATAACAATGCATAAAAATATAATAAAGGAAAGTTTAAATAAAATTGGTTAGGACCATTCATAGTTACCCAAAAATTAGGAAAAGGTACATAATGCCTTGCTACAATTGAATTAAAATATTAAAAAGGTCCAATGAAAATAATTCACTTGCATAAATTTACATGAAATGCATACCAAAAATTCTCTTTGGAAAATACAAAAATTAAATCCAAACATTCAAAAATTTAAAAAAAAATCCAAAATCACTTTCGGCACCTACATGTTTATTATCTCCTTAGAATCTATGTGTTAGTTCCATGTTGAGTATAAACATATAATTTGTTTACAATATAAACATATATAGGCATATACAGATACATGATACACTTATGGGTGTTGGGCCTTCCCTCTATTCACATCATCAGGATGTTGGACACATCCATCTTCTCTAATCTTGCTATACACATATTGTATGATTCGATGGTCACTCTATATTATCATGTTTGAGATTATATATGTACTTACACATGTCTATTATCAATTAATATACATTATATGGGGTATTTAATATGATATGTACTTATCATTTTTTCTAACACATTCAATCCATGGGTCACTATGGCATGTTTATACTAGTTGCTTATGATTTTCAACGCTTCTTTGAGAATTTTACCATGGTATCACCTTATTTTTTCAATAATTTGAATATGAACCATTGTATATGACCCTTGTGCATATGTTTACTTAATTGGACATTTGAATATTTCAGTGTACTCCTAGACATTTGAGCATGCCATTAGTTATTTTTTATGGATAGTTGACTAAGTCGCATCCATTTGATTTCATGACATTTGAACATGCCCCTTGTTTATGGTTTCCTTGGAACATTGAATTTTGACTTGATTTTGAGTGATCTAGATATTTAAATGATATTTATGATGCATCTTAGGCATGCATGTGATCACATTGGTTATATGTGCATTAAAGTTACATCTCCATAGACATATTTCTTTCTATATGTTATATGGTTACATTCATATATTTATAGTTGTCACACCCTTTTGAGGTGAGATAACTACCATGTATTATCTTTCCCTCACCTCAAATATTGAATATTAGTGGGGTCATGTCATGGTTACATGGTTTCCACATTTTTCATACTTTTTAGATTACAATGGGGGCATGCTTTGGAAGCATGTTATCCATAGTCACACAATGTATGGTACTTACACCAACTAACAGATTCAGTGGGTGAATGTTAAGTTGATATGGATTATACACATTCAAAATATTTAGAGAATAGTGAGGGGATGATTTGGAATCATTTTCTCCATATTCACTCAATATGGTACTTATACTTTAAAAATTTAAGGGGGGAATGCTTTGGAAGCATGTTCTCCATACCTACTCAGTTTTCAACATCTCTAATTTATAATGAGGGCATGTTTTGGAAACTTATTATCCACATTGGTTCTTATATAAGTTTAAAATTTATTCATATATACTGGAGGCATGTTTTGGAAGCATGTCTACCACACTTACATAGTTTTACGAATTGGCCAAAGAACACAATTATATTATTTTGATACACATTTGTGGTAGAAGTATATGTATGGTTCCATTGTTAAACATAGTTTTATCATGATTCAAATATAAATTTCATATGTTATGAAACATGTGCCTAATATTACCAAATCCAAATGCAATATAGATTCTAAAATTATTGCATGTACTGATACTTAATGGACTTTTTAAAACTTTAGTAAACCAATATGCTATAGTAGTTGGTTCACCTTTTGTTATGGTTGGCCTGAATAAATCACTCAATATTGATATTTTTTAATTTTAGATTTAATCATCAAAACTCACCATGTTACAAGTATCATTGGGTTTCATGGTTGAGCTAATCTTAACTTCTAGGTGACAAATCATTTTTTCATTAAAGTTTAGGCCATGTGCCTTCTAGAGTTTCTCTATCTCTTTGAATATATATACCTTATAATAATTATCTATATTTATCCTAATATAAGTTTTAAAGCCCTAAAATGATACATATTTTACAAAAATAACTTTCTAATAGCTCAGGTGATGACATCAACACAAAAGTGTACTCCTAACCTTATTCTTTCAATTTTAATTTATTTCAAATATTTTCACTGAGATTATATGCACTGATTATAAATTGTAACATGTTATTGGTTTTAGGTAACTCATCAACAAGGCACTCAAACTCATCTCCATCAAAGTGCTAAAATTAAACTCAAATAAAGATAAGCTATGTATACACATCTAGGTACTTATTCATTTACTTTAAACTAACAATTTCATTACTAGACTAAGATTAATAATATTCTATGATTATGTAGAACCTTACTCTTGTAAACTTGGAAAAATCATGACCCTAGATGGTCCTTTTAATTCTATACATGCCTTGCTTTTGGAAGCCTCACATTTATATTATCTCATTCCCCTTGGCCTATCTATTAGTATGACCATATTTATATTGATGACATAGACATACCATCTTATCCAAAATGATTAAAATGTACTTATCTTACATCTATGTAAGTTTTAATCCTAAGCCTTCTCTCCTTCTCCTTAGACACTAACATCTAGGTCAGCTAGTAACATCAATTTATTATCCTAGCAAGATGTAGGTGTCTAGTTCCCTAAAAAGTAATCAAATTTGTAAATGAAACATATCATAATGGTTAGCATAGTTTATTTAATTTGTGTTATCTCTTGGTAGGATTGGTATAAATATAATATCAACCCTCATTCATTCATCACTTATAAATTAAACCAAATGAACACTTAGGAAGCACTAAATAAGCACTCTAGTTACTAAAATATTTCTTAATCTACCATATTTTTATATCCATAAAAGGAACAACCCATATATAATTCTAAATTACTAAATGAGTAGTCATAAGGTCATATTTTTTAAGTTACAAGGTACGTCAATGTTGTAGTTGTTAAATACACATTGCATAATTCACACATAAGTGAACACGTAGAGGAGAACTACATGAGTTTGAATCCCTTTTCTAGGATATTGGCTATATAAGAAACACATTTTGACAATGCGGTCATTATAGGTCAGCTCGATACTATGCTCCCACTAACCTAATTTTTCCTAAACTCACATTGAAGATCCAAAGCTAAGCTTTTTCCATTTCACTAGTAGTGAAGATCTATAACCTAAATAAATACACCAGAGTAAAGGAGAAGCTAAATGTGGAAGCATCCAAGTGATAACATCTTATTTTAGTGAGTATTCTATAAAATAAACTAGTGTCAAACCCAAACATTAACATTCAATAGCTATCCCAAGTTGATGCAAGTGCTTAGAGAGTTGAGAGATTAGATTTAGAACTGACAATTAATCTATAAATGTCTTCTTGCCTAGTTCCTACCTATATTAGATATAACACTATGTTAAAATCATAAGTAACAAAGTAATTTATTTTAGGTCATTTGTATATCTATCATAACTGTACTTTTCGTTAATAGCCTATCTCAATTTTATAAATTTAACATATGGTAAAACTAAGTTTAGTAAATTAATTGTCTTGATGTAGATAGAATATTCACCATTATGCCCTATAATTCCTATATTATTAAAACTAACCAATAAAATAGGATCCATAACCATATTAGGGTTAAAAAAATTCTTGATGTTTATTAGTCTACTATCATATTTGTAAATATTAGTTTTTTACTTCATTTTTCTTGAAACCCTCACTCAACATTCAACACTTGAATTACCTATAAAATGGGTTTTAAATATGGGTTGCATAATCACAACCACATCCCATTATGTGATTTTGAATTACCTACATTCTAATATTTTGAAGAGGGCTCATTTTGCATGGATTTTTACAACTTATGTGTATGTTTTCTCAATAGTGTTCTGATAAGATGTAGTGAATAATTTTTTTTTGACTCTTGAAAATAGACACATTTGACCTTGCATTAACATTTAGAATTGTATTTTGGACTTTACCTTTAAAGTATTTTAAGATTCAAGGACTTTTATATAGTGCCTTAAAATGTGCAAACATATTTCTCAATGTGTAAGTGAGAATTATAAATAGACCTAGATAGCTATGGCCTTAAAATTCACACACACACACACACACACACACACACACGAATCTCTGGGTAATTTTCCCCACAATTGACATTTGAAACATGTAGGCTAACACAAGGGAGAGATTAGAGTTTGATAGATTGTCATTTGAAGAACTTCAGACACTACTAGAAACTAAAATCATTGGTAATAATCTATAGCTTTTGACTATTGGTGGAATGTTTTAGGAATGAGGAAAAATGGATCTAGAATGCAACATTATTTTGCATAGGATTTAATAAAAATAACAAAGACATAGAATATGGAGATCGTGTATATGAATGACAATAAACTGGGTTGGCCAAGCTTATAGATTGATGAATGGCTAGAAGGAATTGTGAGTGTGAGTCGAATGTATATCCACATGTCATGTACGATAAAGATAGATATAAATTTATATTTCCAAGTATTTAATTCTAAATTCATTTATCTATAAAATCTCCCCTTTTATTATAATTTTGAAAAAATAATAGATTAATAGGATAAAAGAAATAAATTTATTACGTATAATTAATCATAGTTGATGTTAATAGATATGCCCAAAAAGCATAGCTTGTTACATGCAAATATAGAAAGGATTTTTTATTTCCCTACACAGGATTTTATAACCTTTAGCCCTAGATCTTTATTAAGGTTTCATCCTTCTAGGGTTTCATATTTTAAGCCTTACGATTCTATTTTAAGACCTAGTTTCTAATTATTTGTTAATAATACATATTAATCAATGCCATATTGGATGAACATTATTTGTCAACATAAGTAACAAAGTTACTCCTTACATCTCATTTGACATGGATAGTGTATCTTATAAGGATGAAGTGCGTAACAAAATGAGTAAAAATGATCAAATATATGAATCTTAATAAGGTTTAAATGAATACTGAATAATTGAAATCATAGTGTTGCAACATTCAATCTAATTTGTGTCTAGTTGCCAATAAATAGAAAATGGCATGCATGACTCATCTTATTACTCACCATAATTTAAAATTGACAATTACCATCCCCCTTTTAATTTTGGCCCTCGAATCGTATTAGATCTTATGGTCCATGGTGTCACAAACGAAGGAGGAAGGTGATCCATCCAGTAGTATAAAAAACCAAAAGACATCACAAATTCCCTCCTCAACCACCATCACCACCCACAAAACAAGATAATCAATTCAAGGGGTATGACATAATGGATCAATAATAGAACATGCAAACCAAAATTTCTCTATTAAAATTACTTTAAACAATGTTTCATTCCAAAAATATTCTTTATGCAACATTAAGCGATACAACTTTATCAAATGATGTAATTATACTGTATGCGAGTTATGTTATCAACACATTGTGATGGATAGAGGCCCAATATCTCTTTTGAAAAAGAAGGGTTACAAAGAAGGGGTGCCTTCTAAACATATTATAAATCAATATACACCATTGTATATTAAAGTAGAAGGCAAAAATAAGGTAGTTATGTTTGTTTTGATGGAGAATTAATTAATATTAAGCATTTGTAGTATCTCCTTTTTTAACTTATTTGGTATTCAAGAAAAAAATTGGTTAAATTTGTTTTGGTGGATAATGAATCAAGGTTAAATGTTTGTAATATCTCCTTTTTGAAATTATTTGGTATTTAGAGAGAAGATCTTAACTATTCAAATATGAATATTTTAATTATACTAGAATGAATTATGGGAAAGTAGTTTGACTATAACAATACACAACATTAAACTTTTTCAATGTCTATACTGGGTTAATTTTATTCAAATAAATAGAAAAAAAAAAAAAAATGACTCTAGTAAAACATATTCTATTAATATTTTTTATCCCATAAAATTTAATGATGGCAGTGATTTTTTAAATTCCAAAAACTTCTTTAGGTAATCTACATAAAAAAGAAAGAAAAAAAATTATTGGAAAGGGATCCCTCCCTGAAAGATCAAATCATCAAATGGATCAAGCGATGGAAACTTAAAATAACTTAAACTGAAAAACCTAAATAAACATCTTTTCAATTAATAAAAGTTGTAGTATAACGACAAACATGATAAATATTCTATTAAAAAAAAATAAAGGTATTAGAATAATAATCCAGGGAACAATTATCGCAGATAATAGAGGTAAAGGGCTACCCGACTTGCCACCGGTCACCACTAAGAACCGTTTCCTCTCTATCGTTATCGTTATATTAAGTTGCATCATTCTCTTACTCTTGTCCGGACCGGGAAATTTGTAAGGCCAACCAATGGAATTTTCCATTGGTTGCTAAGCCTTCCATCAAGCAATGTTTAGGAATATAGATCCACCACCAGAATAACAGTTGTGAGCCAAAGAAAGATGTCATGAATGCCGTGAAATTCTTTGTCACCTATAACGTGAATGATGCCTCCTCCGAGTTTCTTAACAACAACACTAAAAGAAAACTAATGACGGACAATTTTGAAAGAACCACTTGATTGCTTATGAACTACTCCCGCAATTGTCCAAAAGAGATTACAAAAATTTAGCCTCTATAGGGAGCTTCGCAGACAGTGGTCCAATAGGAGATTTTAATTACTAGCCCATTCTAGGGAAAAATAATACACCAATACCTTGGTGTGTATTGTGTGAAAGACATTGTAATTCATGGTAGTAGCAGCAGCACTAATGAGATGAACCCCACTATTTTCTAGTGGAAGTAGAAGATCCGCAAATACTGTCCACTATTTCATTGTGTCAGTTGAGATCATAATAGTTGAATTAATAGGATCTATTTTAATTGTTGGGAAATTCTTCGATGGCACAAAAAATAACAGAGCCTCAGACATCTTCATTTTCCAGGTCTCATTTCTTTTTTTTTTTAAGTTCATTGACATTTTTCCTGCAGATGCATAATGTAGTTGCATGTTTTTTAATTGTTAAGTTACTCAACTTTTTGCCTGTAAACATATCTGATATCACTATTAATGTTACTCGAGCTTTAATGTGTTTCTAATGAGTTTTAGATTTCTTGCCGTTGAAACATGAAACATAATTTTGTAACAGGGTTGTGTCCACATATATTGTCCATTATGCACATACATGTTATCAGCATTATTGGAGATCGGCCACGGAAATAACCCGGAATCCTTGCTCTCATTTTTGTAATAAAACCCAACTTACATAAAGCTAACTGGATTATCCGACAACCACCATTTGATCCTATAAATATATTTTATTAAAATGGGTTGGTTTCTGACATTACGCATGAAGATACGAAGCTTTCCATTGCGAGATCTGGAATCTTAGATGCGCAAGCTTGGTCTATTTCTTTTTAACTAAGCCTCTAATTTTTATCCTTATTTACTTCTTTTTCTACAAATCTTTGCAACCTGAACTAAATTAGAGAATTCGGAAGCCTGACCTGTTGACAGACAGCTGTTGCGAAAAGGAAAACAGCCGAGTACATTATATATATATAAAAGCCGTCCAAATCCCTAATTACGTAAAAGTGCATAGATATGCTTCTATAATTTTTTTTGCAAATGTTTTAACGATTATAAAATCCATAGTGCAATCCAGTTTCATACTTTGTCACATTGTGTTTCTGAAAAACGGTTAAACAACTCGCAACTACCGATATAAATCACGTCTTTAATTTTGCCGGCCTTGCTCAATTTTGTAAGAGACATAAAAAAAATATAACAGAAAATAAAACAGTTGCAGATTCCAGATTGCTACTTCAATCAAAAAGAAATTATTTATTCTTATTAATTCTGCATTGCAAAAGTATTCGAACAGGTTCACATAAATAGAGTTTGAAAGACAAACAAAACTGAAAAATAGACAAATGTATAACTGCAGTTGTGCATGGTAACTAAGCAATGACTTAGGCAATGAAACATGCAGACTACGTGCATGAGGGGGTAAACAAGGAGTTTGGAGAAATTAGCTCTAGTTTCTAACACTCGCCCTTAATTTCTACCACTAACTACTTCAACATTTACAATGCCTAAATTTTATCTTAGATAATCAAAACTCTCTTTTGCTAATGCCTTTGTGAATATATCTACCAATTGGTCTTTAGATCTGCAGAACTCCAAATAGATTTCTCCATTGTTCACTAACTCTCTGATAAAATGAAATCTTGTGTCAATGTGCTTGCTCCTCTTGTGAAAAACATGATTTTTGGACAATGTAATTGTTGTTTTGTTGTCACAAATGATTGGTGTTGACACCTTCTATCCTTGTAATAAATCTGTCAATACTCTCCTCATCCAAGTTGCTTGAAATGCTGCTGATGTGGCTGCTACATACTCAGCTTCAGTTGATGAAAGTGTCACTATAGGTTGCTTTTTGGATGCCCATGTGACCACCAATGTTCCAAAAAGAAATGCATGTCCAGAAGTACTCTACCTGTCATTAATGCTACCTACAAAATCACTATCAGTATAACCAATCAAACCAAAATCATTACTTGTGGAATATAAAATTTCATATTTTGTTGTTCCTGCCACATATCTCAATATCCTCTTTCCAACTTGCCAATGTGAGTCTTTTGGTGACTCCATGAATCTAGAGATTAAACTGATCCCATACATGATATCTAGTCTTGTAGATGTAAGATACATCAAACTACCAATTAGTCTTTTGAATGTTGTAGAATTAACATTAGACCCTTTGTCTTCTTTGCTAATTTTGGTTCCTGTAGCAACTAGTGTAGGTGCTGATTTACAATTCAACATCTTAAACCTCCTTAACACATCCTTTGCATATTCTGTTTGACAAATAATAATTTCATTCTTAAATTGTCCAACTTCAATGCCCAAAAAATACTTCATTAATCCCAAATCTGTCATTTCAAATTCTTTCTTCATTGCTGATTTAAATGTGTCTACAGACAAATTTTTAGTGAAAATCAAATCATCAACATACAAACACATAATCAAAATCTAATCTTCTTTGTTGATTTTTGTGTACAATTTAGGTTCACTATTGTTTCTGCTGAATCCATTGTTTGTCATGTATGAATCAATCCTGCTATACCATGCTCTTGGTGCTTGCTTGAGACCATAGAGGGCCTTATTCAATATGTAGACTTTTTCTTCATGTCCATGCACTTTATAACCTGGTGGCTATTTCACATACACTTCATCTAAGAAACCATTCAAAAAAGTTGATTTGACATCCATTTGATATTCTTTACAATTATTTTGTGCAACTATTGCTAAAACCATTCTAATAGTATCACGTCTACCAACTAGAGCAAATGTTTCATTATAATCATTTCCATGTTCTTGTGCAAAACCTTTTGCTACTAACCTTGCCTTGTGCTTTTCAACATTTCCTTATGCATCAAATTTGGTCTTATAAACCCATTTGAATCCTATGCAATCTTTACCTTTAGGTAGATTAATTAGATCCCATGTTTGATTTCTCTCAGTGGCATTTATCTCTTCATCCATTAGTTTTATCTAATGTTCCTCATTAGCTGCTTCTTCATAATACATAGGATCATGAGAGAAAAAAGAAAAAATTCAACATAAATCTAACTTCTCTTCTTCTTGATTATAAATCTCATTCAAGTTTCTCATTTTTTACCTTTAAATTTTGATCTTAAAGTGGTAAGAGTTGGATCTAATTCATCACTTACTTGTGAATTGGGAGTAGGATGACATGCATGACCAGATGATTCACCTTGTGCTAAGCTCCTAGATGATCTTATTGGAGTTTTTTTCTTGCTTGTGGAGAGGATTGATCACCTTGAAAAAAAAATTCTTCAGATTCTTCTTCATTTTGAGGAATTGGTGTTCCAATTGTGATGGTTTTATCAATGCTTCCATCCCATGCTTCTTCTTCCTTAAATTCCACATCCCTGCTAATAATCACTTTCTTTAAAATGGGGTTATACAACTTATAAGCCTTGGATTCTTCACTATAGACAATAAAAATGCATTTCTCACCTCTATCATCAAGTTTTCTTCTCAATTTAGATGGTATAAGAGAATATGTAATACAACCAAAAAATTTTAAATGATGCACACTATGCTTCTTACCACTCTAAGCTTCTTGTGAAATTCGATCCTTGACACTCTTTGTTGGGCTTCTATTCAAAATATATACTACACATGCTACTGCTTCTCCAAATGATGGAGTTTGCATTGGTCCAAATAAATAACTATGGACTAGCTCCAATATTACCCTTGCTCTATATGAATCTCCTACTAGAAAGCTCTCTCTATGCTATTTTGCCAGAATGCAACTCTCACATGAACTTCTTGGCTGTTCTATTGGTGGTAATCCCTTCAGCATATTTTTCTTTTGTAACAAATTCAAACCTCCAAAATGCAAATGCCCATACTTTAAATTCCATAGCCATGATTGGTCTACATGCATGGTTTTGAAGTGGGCTTCCTCTTCTCCTTAGATGCACTGAATTCAAAATGGGAACATCAGATTCTTGGTCATCTCCACTTTTCCTATCAATCTATCATTTAGAAATTTGTCTAGTATTGTGCAAACATTATCTATAAAAGATACTCTGTAACCTTTGTGTTCTAAATGTCCAACACTCATAATATTATGCGTTAGTCTAGGTATAAAATAAACATCAAGAATAAATCTTCTTTCACCATTTTTTGCCAAAACATTTATTACTCTTTTACCCATTACATCCACTTTATTATCATTTCCTAATTTCACTTCAGATTTTAGGGAATCATCAAGACTAGCAAATAGTTCTTTATTCCTTATCATATGATTACTGCATCCACTATTTAAGAACCAAATATTTCTAACATTTTATTGAGCAACATGACAAGTGAAAAATAAGCTTCCAAAATTAGAATTAGATTCATTTGTGTAGTTAGCCTTTTGCTTGTCCACATATCCTTGTTTCTTTCTGCATTCACTTGCATAATGTCCATATTTTTTATAGTAATAACATTGAATGTTAGATTTATCAAACCTCTGTGAATTTTGTTGGAAGTGATTGTTGCCACGTCCTCTATTGTTTTAGTTTTGATTATTGGTTTCACCTTTATTTGGATTGTTCCTTCCATTTCAGCCTCTACCTCTTCCTCTGAAGTTGACCTTCCTCTTCCTCTTCCTCTACCAAATGATATCTGAGACTTGAAATCATTCTCAAAAGAAGTATTGTTATTCCTATTCATTCTAGTTTCATGTGTTAACAAAGATCCCATTAATTCATCTACTGATAACTATTCCAAATCCTTGGTTTCCTCAATAGCTACAACTATTGCATCAAATTTGCTGGGTAAACTCCTAGGTATTTTTTCTATGATCTTCTGATATGTTTTGTTTCTCTATTGGATATAATTTGGTTCACAATATTCAATACTTGACCCATATACTGGTCTATAAAATCTAAATCATTTATTTGTAAATTTTCATAATTACTCCTAAGAGATTGCAATTTAGCTATTTTCACCTTTGTATTACCTTTATATGTTGTCTCTAAGATTTTCCATGCCAAATTGGATCTCATTACTACTAAAACTCTAGAAAAAATGGATTCATACATTGCCTGTTGGATTATGAATACAACTTTTGCATCTTTTTTTTTGTTTTCTTTAAGCTCTTCCTTTTGTGCTCGATTAATGCCTGATGGGCAACCTCATCCTGTGGTTATACAAAGCCATTTTCTATCAAATCCCAAACATCTTGTGAGCAAAAAAATGTTATCATTTTAATTTCCCAAAAATCATAATTCTTACCATTGAAAATGGGAATTTGGAGCTGAGAAATGCTATTATTTGTTGCCATGTCTAAAGACTTGCAAGATTCTATTGTTGCTACAACCTTTCTCCTCCCTAAATATTATTTCTAGAGCTTTGGGTCTACTATTTAGCTAGCTGCACTATTCTTATATGAAGACAAACATAGGCTATCTAAGGAAAGCACAATGTTTATAGCTAGTTTTACTGCTATGATCTCCTTTAGCTGGCAATGCTTCTTGCTGACTCTAGTGACTGCAACGATCTTCCTCAATTCTTGCAAAACAAAAATGCACAGGGATCGATTCACTCTTTGTTGGCTGGTGTTTAGCACTACATCTAAGTTTACATGTTGAAGGGTGAGAGGGTGCCAACTGAGTGGTGGTGACCACTTATCTGTAATGTTCCATTCGAGAAAGGGTGCATGGCCCATTTTCTTAGAAGTAGTAGCTGCTACCCTGCCTCCCTATCTAATTGCATTGGTCTGATAATGGCTTGGTAAAATTTTCTTAGGTGTCAGTGCTACAACAAAAATTCAAGCAGTAGAATTCCATGAGAGTGCTCCCCAATAAGCTATTAACCTGGCTCTGATACCAATTTTTGAAGAGATATAAAAAATATAACAGAAAATAAAATAGTTTCAGATTCCAAATTGCTACGACAATAAAAAATAAATTATTTATTCTTATTAATTCTGAATTGTGAAAGTATTCTAATAGGTTCACATAAATAGAGTTTGAAAGACAAAAAATTTGAAAAATAGACTAATGTATAACTACAGTTGTGCATGCTAACTAAGCAATGAATTAGGAAATGAAACATGCAGATTGCGTGCATGAGGGGGAAAACAAGGAGTTTGGATAAATTAACTCCAGTTTCTAACATGCTCTAAATGGCTTGTGTGGAGGACAACATTGCTAACAATTAAAAATTAGTTATAGGGGATCACTTTCCATGATAGCATCAACTTGTGATCAGAAACACATGAATGCTAACTAGTCAAAATGAGTTGTAATTAGATTTCTATGGTTTATTTGATTATGAAGGCAATCAAAAAACATATTCACACATTGTTTGGCATCTTTAAATTAAAAATAATAATAATAATAATAATAATAATAATAATAATAATAATAATAATAATAATAATAATAATAATAATAATAATAACAACAAAAAGGGAAATATCTTATAGATGAACCTTAATATATTTATGAAACTTTTTATTTATATTTTAAAGTTTGTTTTATAAGTTATTATATAGGTTTAAATCAAAAAAAATATTCTAAGTGACTAGATATTTATGACCATTTCATGTCAGACCTGCAACTAGGTCTAAATGGGGCTAGAGGTGAATGTTTTCAAATTTACTTGACAATTCAAGTTACAAATTATTTTAAAACGTGTATTTTATAATTTATAAAAAAAGATGAATATATAGAAACCATTTATCATTTTTAATGTTTTATTTAATTATAAAATATACATAATAATCCTAGAAAATAAAATTATAGACCTGTAATGTAATTGTTGGAGCACGATTTGAGTCTTTTTTATTTAAATAAAATTAAAGTTGATGGTGAAATCTATTATTTGAGTTTAATAATCCTTAATTGAATTTAATAATTCTATTTTAAATTGTGAAAGTCTATATTTTTATAAACTTTATCTAAGAATATGTAATAGACCTCGAATAAGGTTTAAAAGACTACTAAGAAAACCTTGTTTTCTCATCTTCTTATTTTTTCAAGTATAAATAAATTCATAATATTATATATTAGATATTAAATAATATATTTTAAAAAAAAATAAAAAAAATCCTAATAATTATTTGCTCAATTACTTTTTATTCTCAAGAAACTAAGAGTCACGGGCAATACTATAAGTCTAGGAGGAAAATAAAGACAAGTTGAATCTAGTCACATCAAATTGGTATCATAGCTCTAAAGATCTGAGATGAAGAAAGAAATAGATATATAAATATTAATGGTTTCTAGAGGTGAGCTATAGAAGAGGATATTTTATAAAATATAATAAAGATAGGTTGTGCAACAAAACCCTGTAAAGGAGAGTCAAATATAGAGGATACCAAAATATGAGAAAGCAGCATGTAAGTATGGAACTTAAAATATAAGAAGGTGATATGAGGCAATTAAAAATAGAAGCATTTTTTAAAAATATGAGTAACATCAAAGGATTATTACAAGCAATGGAGATTTCTTAAATAAGAAGGGTTGAATCATATTATATGAGTGATTGATAAGAAAAACCACAAGGAGATGTGACAAAAAAATAAGAATAGGGAAGTATATAAGAAAGAATTATAAGGGTAGTTATGGTAGTCAACTCCAAATAAAAATTATAGGTTCCTATGTGTGAGTGTATTTTGAATATTGAGGAGTTAGTTGATTGGATCAATACAATGGATAAGTACTTCGAGTATGAAAAAGTAGATGATGATAAGAAGGTCAAGCTTGTTGTAAAATTATTAAAATGACATGCTTCATTATGGTTAGATGGAATTTAGAATGAGATAATAAGAAAAGGTAAACAAAAGATCAAATATGTAACATAAGGGTAATAAAGTTAAAATCTAAAGTTAAGTGAAGGGATTATCACACATATTTTTTCAAGACATTTCAAAATTAGAGGCAAAAGGAAATGAGTGTGAATGATAATAAAAAGGAGTTATATAAATTTACAATCATGGAAGTTATATATTGGAAGACATGGAAACATTTGAAGATACATCAATCGCCTAAAGTTCAAAATACAACATGATATCAACCATCTATCTCCAGGATTAAAAAAGAAATCCTACCTATTGGATATCAAAGCAGAGGAAAATCTATCCAATAAGTAAACCCACTTTTCTAAAGAAAAAATAACAATTTCAAAGGTAGAGGGTAGCATGATGTCAAAAAATAAATTTGGGATTATGACGAAGAATAAATCAGATCTCTTAGTCAAGGTCAAATTTTAAGAGAAGGTCATTCATATAGGAAAATAAAAACATATGCATAAGATAGTGGAGGATTATTTTTGGGTTTGATGTTTTAAATGAAACAATTATGGCCACATATCTTAAGAATTCCTAGATTATCTACAGTAAGGCACAATAATCAAGTCACTCAATCTAAATAAGAAGATAGTGTAGGAGCATGTGATAAACATGAATCAAGGTAATCTTTATTGATGAAAATTATAATTTTTAAAGCAAGAAAAGATATCAAAGAGCCAACATAGAAAAAATCTTTCTTCAGAACCATTTGGAAGTCCAAAGGTAAGTGTTGTAAAATGATTATAAATAGTGGTAGTAATAATAATATAATATCTCTAAATATGGTTGATAATTTAAATATTTTGAAGTTAACTCATCTAACACCCTATAAAGTGTCTTAATTTCATAAAGGACCTCAGGTCTTACTAAATTAATAATACAAGGCAAAGTTTCAAATAGGTAGCTACAAAGATGATGTTGTGTGTGATGTTATGCCCATAGATGTTTATCATGTCCTATTGGGTAGGATTTGGTAGCTTGAAAATATAAAAATATAAAATGTAATATACAATTCATATTCATTTTATAAAGATGGAAAAATACATATTTTGACTACATTGATAGATGAAGGTATAACAACAACAAAAATCATTAATTTGGTATTCATGGTTATTAATAAAGTGTTCTTAAATTTACACCAAGTAAAAGAAGAATAATTAAGCTATACATTTCTTACCAGAAAAAAAAATTATCATTACACATATTCAATGAAATGATATGTCATTAGAACCTGATAATTTGTTAGATAGGCATGTTAACAAACTCCTTGATGAATTGCCTAATGAAATTGATAAGTTTCAATTGGATTGTAATGGGATTGATGAAAAATTAATAATAACACAAGATATTGATGTGAAGGAAAAATATAGGCATGTAATATTATAGGTTGAATATTATAAAAACCTTTAATATTATAGAGGAGTCACTGGTAGTCTATGGTGATAAGGAAAGACATGTAAGTAAGGAGGAGGAGATTGTACTGAAAGACATAAAAATAGTGAGGTTCTTGAGTAAAAAAACACAATTTTGGTTTTGAAAATAGTAATAAATAAGAATGTGGTTGTGAATAATCCATAGATAAAAAATCCATTGTGAAGTGTTGGATGTGATACTTGATAAAAATTAAGGAGACCCATCACTTGATGATAGGCAAAATATTGAATTATTTCATAAGTGTGAAGAGGTATAATTATCCATAGTTAATTAAGGTAGTATATAATCACATTTTTACATGAATAAAGATAAAAATAATGTGATTCAAGTGTAATATCATTCACAAGAAGAGAAGAACATGACAATAGACTACCCATATGTGGAAGAAAGAAAATAATTAACCTTTATGATGGGATGAACTCTTTTCTTTTTCCTGAAAGTCTTATTGATTGATCTATTTATGGATGTAGTAATCATATTTAATAATGTGACTCAAATACATAATGAAAAAAATTATTTCTTTGGTATGTTTGATTCATCTATAGGTTCAGCAAAATAAGATAAGGAGAAACTGAAATTAAAAGATAAAAAAATGAATGAAGATAGTGATTCAATTTAATAGGAAATCTAATCACCCAAAGGATAAAATCAAAGAGACAAAGGTATAGTATGTTCTTTTGAAAATCAAGTTGTAAATTTTACAAATAGTTCTTCTTGTGAATCTATATGGAGGATTTCTATTCACAAATAATTCAAGTTAAAAGGTAAATATACCAAACCACAGTTAGGTAGACATTCATGTAAACACAATGGAGGTTTACATCAACTAATATCCATGATATGTCTACCATTAGATTAATGAGGGTATGCTTGAATGATAAGGATGAATTATGAATAAAATAATTCATATTATAAGCATTTTTAAATGGTTGTGACAAGTATAAGAGAAGTAATGAAGACACATGAGTTGGATCTCATGAATAATTTTTTATTTTTTGGAGTTTGATAGAAGTGAATCTATATAAGTAGTAAAATAATTATGATTTTTGTATTTTATGAGGTCTTATAGGTCATAAATTATCAATAATTAATATTTAATAGGCTTCTCTTGTCCATTCTGAGCTATTTTCTACTCCTTTATTTGTCTCCAAAATAGGATATTAAAAAATTTGAACATGTTTCTTAGAGTTGCAAAGGATTAGACATGTTATAAATGGATGCATTATTTTATAAAGGGTTATTAGAATTAAAATAAATTTTTTAAATGTCCTTTAACTAGCAACTAAGTCTAAATCTACCTTAAATGAACATGTACAACATAGACTGATGACTAAAACAAACATGTTTGAAGATAGGTCATAGAAGGTAAAGAGATCCTAGGTGTATAGAAAAAGAATAACACAATTTTAGACAAGTAGGAAGAGATATACCTTACATAAATATAAATGGAGATAACTAATGCATGAAAAAAATAATTAAACTAAGTTAGTAGGATAAATGGTGTGTAATTCCATTGTGTATTAATAGAGGTTGATATGTAACTTTGGAAATGACATCAATAAAAGAGAATTTTGTTGATATTTTGGTTTATTATTATAATATATATGGTATTAATAGATTTTCTTATTATTAGTGAGTATTTTACAATTTTTTTATGATGTTTCCTTTAGTTATAAAGCTCTAAAGCTTTGTTTTCAATGACATAATCTTAGAAAGAATGTATGATTTGCATTATTTCATGAATTTTTTAAACTTTGAAACCCAAAAAATACACTTTATATAATGTATTATGATCCTAATAAAATTAATATTATTCTTTTATTATCCTTCTTTCATGATATTTTTAATTCTTTGTGCTCTTGGGTCACCTATATGCCTAAATCCCTAGGTAATGGTTTTGATCCACAAAAAGGGAAATATCTTATAGAAGAAACATTAGACCCTTCTAAAAAATTATAGTGATATGATTATGTTTTTTTTAATAATTTATTCAATATTTTAAAATCATATAAAATCGTCAAGGGACCAAATATTTATGACTATGTGATATCAAACCTGTAACTAAGCCTAGACGGGGCTAAAGGTGAATTCTTTAGAATTTACATAAGACTTAAAGTTTATAATGATTATAGAAAATATATTTTATAAATTATAATTTTTTTTTATGAATATATAAAATCCATTTATGTTCTTGAATGTTTGAGTTGATTTTGAAATATATATACGAGACCTAGAAAATAAAATTACAGACTAAGAATGCAAGAGTTAGAGCACTATTTGAGTCTTTTTTTATTTAAATAGAATTAAATGATGTGGTTAAGCCTATTATTTGACCATAATAATACTTAATTATAATTAATAATCCTATTTTCAATAATTAAATTCTATATTTTCATCAAATTAATCTAAGAAGACATAATAGACCTAGAATAAGGTTGAAAAGCCTAGTGAGAAAATAATGATTTCACATCTTCTTACATATTAAAATATAAATAAATACATAATACTATATATTGGTTATAAAATCATATAATTAAAAATAAAATTAAAAATCCCAAAGCATTCATTATTCAATTTAATTTTCTCCTCAATAATCTAAGAGACCTAGGAAATACTACAAGTTTGGGAGGGAAAAAAAACAAAAGTTGAATCCAGTCAAATCAAACTAGATTTTGAATAATACTAGATAAAATAATTTAGGAATATACATCTGGAAAAATATAATTTGATAATAAAAATTGTGAGTTTATTCCTTTTGTCATCAAATTTTTCACCCTAGTTTACACTATGAGATTCCTTCAGTTTGATGCAACATTGAATCATCTCCGAAGTTTGTGGGAACTTGTAAGAGAGATAAATCTCTAGGATTGAAAGGGATAGCTCCCCTAGATTCATATTTAAGTGATTATCACATAATATAATTATTTTTTATGGGAAAATGGTTTATGATTTTGAATGAAAATGAAACTACACTAAAAAGGTGATACACCAAGACATATCCGATAGACTATCACACTCCTAATAAGTAACAAATATTTCCAAGATGAATTCTAGGCATTGATGGATCTTAACATAGTGTTTCAATATGAATGTAGGATCACATAGGATAACCAATAATAGAAATGATCCAGGGGAAGATTTTACACCATATAAAAAATTTCATAGTTGAAGAGGAGCCTAGTATATTCATACACTTCACATGACCTGTTAAAATCATAAATCTTGCTTAAACATGAAGGATAAATAGGAGTAACGATGATAGCATCACTTCACTCCAATATACATCACTCACACACTTTAAATAAATGTTCTTAACTTATAATAATAATTTTATTCAATTTTGCAAATACAAATTTCAGTTTCATACCAGTAGGGTGTCACCATACTAGTTGTGGTCTCCTTTACAATAACAAAAATGGCTTATACTTATATAATTTGGAAGAAGAAATAGAGATAGAGAGAGAGAGAGAGAGAGAGAGGAGAGAGAGAGAGAGAGAGAGAGAGAGAGAGAGAGGAGAGAGAGAGAGAGAGAGAGAGAGAGAGAGAGAGAGAGAGAGAGAGAGAGAGAGAGAGAGAGAGAAGTTGAAGAGGCACAAGGAAAAGTGTCCAAACCATGGAAATAAGTTAAAATTCATGTGAATGAGGTGTATTAAGATTAAATTAACTGATATTTCACATGTTTTCATCCCAAACTGATCACCTCCCTTGTTGTGGTGTTGAAACTCTTCCAGAGGCATCATTGAGTATTGAAACTCCTCCTTGACAAGTGGAAAAGAGGCAAGAATTTGATCATGAGATCTCTTGGATAGTTATATTTTCATATAAAATATATTTATAAATAAATTTGAATCATATCAATTAGTTAATTTTTTTCACTCATCAATTCATATCTTAGGTGTCACAAGCCCCTCTTTGTCTCACTAGGCTCAATTTGACGAAAATAGCTCAAATTTGAATTTAGCTCAATTTGTGTAATTTTTATTCATGGAAGGAATATTATAATCATATTTTACTAAAAATATTCATATATAACCATCAAAATCTCTTCAAGTTCCAATTTTTCTCATATAGCCTTCACTAGGCTTAATCCTCTTATACCCCTATTTTTGCACAAATCCACTTGTTTAGGGGAATGTACAGATATTTAGGAATAATTAATAAATTTTTAAAGTACCATTTTCCCTTAATATTATTTTTTACAAGTTTCAAGGTGTTTACACTCAAGGCATGTGTGTTTTGTTAGATCAATTAGTCCTTCTAGCTAGGCCTAATTAGGCCTTTTTAGCCTAGAAGACCAAAAATGTTCATTTTGAGCTCCCAAACCTGTTAAATGGAAAATTATCCTATGGTTAAATTTTTTTCACCTCCTTACCATACATAATCATAAATTTGGGCTCCTGATCATTTTTATGGACCCTTATTCTAGCATTAAATACTCTTTCTTGGCCTATTACGTACAACCCTATACTTTTAGGTACTGACCAGTGGCATGAGGTTGATATTAGGAGAGGTTATAAAATTTATCATGATGATTTTAAATCTTTAACAATCCATTTTAATTCTTTTTTTTTGGCTTTTACTTCTCATCGAGTTTAAAATAGGCTTCTTGGCAAGTTTGGAGTCACTAGCCCTTAAGGGATTATTTAAAAAGGATGCACATTGGAAATATTTAAAAATTAAATTGAAGGATCCCTAAGGAGTTTTTATAATACCTCAAAATTCCACAATATCCAATGCATGATCTTATGAATGTTTTGAGCTTTTGAAGTTGACCACTCAAGCCATTTGTGCCTTCTATCAAGGTTTGGGAGATTTTAATCCAAGAATTGGCTTCTTCATGAATTTACGTACAATAAAATGGTTTAAAAACCTGTGTAAACATACCATTAACATGTTCCAATTTATTTAATATCTCTTTAATATCTAAACCTGAAACTTGACCATATTTGGCATTAGGCTTGTGTCTTGCTAATGAGCTTACATGTAACTTTGAACTCCATATGACTTTCCAATGGATTACTTTGAATCTTGATGGATCCAAAACCTAAAATTTACCTCAAAAAACATGAATTAGTTAAGTTTAAATATGAGACAAAGTAAAAAAGGCACATGACCCTCAGTTTAGTTTCTAGGCTTAAGGGTTTTCCTCGTGCATGACTATAACCCTTCTTGTGTAGGGTAACCTATTTGATTTGAAGGATTATAAAAATGTTTTATATCTTGTTTTATTTCCCATACATCTTATCCATAATTCATCTAGTGATTTCTTGTCCTTTGGTCATCATTTTCAAAATTGCCATCTCCATGCAAACTAAAAACTGCCCCTGCTTCGAGACAAAATAGAGAGGGTTTTCCATATTTACCTTTGAAAATTGACCATTTGGGAGTGTATTAGATGTCCCAAGGGTACCTTTTTATAATTTTAATATTATAAATCCTTAATTATACCATCAAACTCTCAAAATTTACAAGGCAAAGTTCTGAAGAAAATAGTCTATGAGGTGGGTAGGGTGTAGGTTATACTTGGAGAAGATGGAGATTAATTTTAGATTTATCATGGAATTTTAGGTATCCTATATTCCTTAAATTATGTTTTAAAATAATTAACTATCTTATTTTTCTATTAAAAACTTTCTTATGCTCTTGGAAATGTAGAACTAGGCCTATGACTGCTTAGAAAAGGGAATCCCTATTTATGCTTGGCTATAGATTCTATTATCTTAGTTTTAGGTTTTAAGATTAAAAAACAAACCTATTTTGATGTTATAAATATCATGAAGGTTTATTTTCAACTATTTTTCTAATCCAAGCTCACTCTTTTGCATTGATACATCCCTTACTTCTCAAGATTAGGTCATTCTCCTTAAGGACTCTGATAGGCATGGTTTACCCTTGTTTAGTGCATTTTGGCAAGATTTAGGTTTTATTAATGTTGAATTTGGTTTTCCATGATTTATTTGAGACCATATTTCTTTCATTATGATTGAATTCATTTCTAAGGCTCCAAAAAAAGTTTAAATTCCAAACTTCTATCTCATTGTTCATATGCCCTTAAGACTATATTTTATGGATTCTAGGGACTATAGGTGACTTGAGCCAAGTTCATGATTTATATACATAATAAAATCCTCATTTTACATTTGAAATTTCATGTAGGTGATTATATATCAAATATTAAAAACTAAGATCCATTTATTTTCACCATTCTATCTTTCAATCTCAAGACTAGGCTTATTGTTTAATGATGACTGAGACACTATAAACCCTACCTATAGGTGGTTATCTAAGCTATGTTTGATGTTTTGGGATTTTTTTTAATGTTTTATATCTTCCCATGATGGTAATTTAATCACAAAATTCTTATATCTCATTGAAATATCCAAAACAATGTCTAAACTTTCAACATTCAACTTCATTGTTTGTAATATTCCTTGTTGCAATACATAGGCTTGTAGGTTATATTAGGCCATTTTGAACTTATTAAAGGTGTGATAGGGTCCCTTAAAATTTCATATAGACTCAAATTACCTTATTTTAAATAAAAATTTAACCTTTATACCTTCAAAACACCATGTAGCAGTCAAATTAGATCACTATCCGTTATGTTGATTATATATGCTTATAGGTATGCATGTTGTACATATAGAGAGGAGTGCATTAGTGATCAAACATAACATTTCATACATTTTGTCATTCACCTCAGATTAGGATTCTATTTTGAACCATTTTAAATGATTTAAATTTGATTTTATAGTTTACAACTTGCATATGAAGTGCAAAATCAACTTTTCACTAACACCCTTATAAAATTCACTGCCAACATTTAGTGACTTTTTGCAAAATTCAAGGTGTTGAAACTCCCATCTCCACTTATCAATTTGACCTAAAAATTGGTAGGGTTCTTGGTGGATATATATATATATATATATATATATATATATATATATATATATATATATATATATATATATATATATTATGTTGAAAAATATTTTTAACATGGAAAATGTTATTCCATAATAACTCCAAGATCTATGTTTTGATCCTTTAGGGGCTAAGAACCCAATACAATCTACTCATCTTTTGAAGTAGAAACTTTTAGTTGTGTGACATATTAACCTATATGGCATGAAATGTAATATCCTTTGGTCATGTTGGATGTTTAAACATTAAATCCACCATGTGGTTAATTCTTTCAAAACTTTTTATAGCTTCATAAATATCCTAGAGAAGATGACTATAAATGCACTTTGTAGACAAGGATGTGAGAAATGAGACTAGGAAAATTAGATTTGAAGGAGGATTTTGGTCTAAATTATCACAATAACATGCAATTAATAAATTTAAAACATAAATCCATACATATTAACACACTCTATGGAGCTCCTTTCCATGTTGTAAAACTCAGTTTACCCAGCCATGACTGCAAACTTGGAAAACAAGCACAATTTAGAATCTTCCTCTAAAGGAATTGAAATAGAAGTGTTGGATTATTTAAACCTCATTTATATTAACTTATTACCACCTAAAAATGTGATATATAACTAACACATCTCTATAGATTTGTAAAAACATAAAATAGATGCAAACTTACACCCCTCTTGAATGCAATGTCATAAAAAGTTGCCTGGATACAAACTAATTATTAATAAACTATGAGGCACCAAATAAAAAATTATTTATATGAAAGTGAAGTGAACTTATATTTATATCCACCCCCCAGAAGCACTATTCCCAATTCTACCTGTACAATGCATGCCAAGTGATTGAATATGGCCTTTCTTTTCTTGCCAATGGACAATAAAGGAAACAAAGTTGGAAATGGATATATTTTATTATATATTAATGAATATCTATTTACATCCCTCTGATGGTTTGAATTACTTAAATTTATTCCTCAATGTGCTCCTTTATTCTCTTGGACACCCACTTGTCTAACACACTCAAATAGGCATAATAGGCTTCCTCAGTCAATATGCCTCTTACCAGGATTATTAGGTCAACTAAACTTGACATACACATGTATTAAATATATTATATTTTCATCATAGTATATATCCCCTATTATAATGGTATTCAAGGCCTCTTGTTCATTCACAATCTGCCTTTTTATTTAATTATAAGTCTCTTCACTTATCACTCCTACTTTTTTAAAGCGTCAATTAAGACTTGCTTATATACAAGCCTATTTTATTTCATTAAAATAATGGTCATTAGATATATTTTTAAATACATTCATATATTTTATTATAATGTCAAAAACCCATATAGGTCATCTAAGTAAGGTTACAACATGTTATAGCTCATTAGGACTTCATTAGGCCTAACTGCATTAGGTATACCTTCTTGACTATAGATTGGTCCTCATGGGCCCACATGGCCTTCTCCAAAAAACAATAACCATTTTTTAAAATTCATATTTTTACATATTTCATGCATGTATATCACTTCATCTTTAGTTCATACCTTTAGACTACTCTTAGGAACATCTACCCTTCTTAGGTCTGTGACCTCAAAAAGTCTGCCATCCAAAATAAAG
>JARHVA010008478.1:425000-480929 GCA_037957365.1 Torreya grandis | reverse complement strand
TAAAACCTATTTATTAAACAAAATTAAAAGAGAATCCATATTATTTACCACATGATTTAATATTATGTATATATCAATCACATATTCAACTTCTTTCCACTTCAAATTCTCAAATTCTCTCTTAAAATTTTATAACCTGACCACTTTGACTTATTCACTACTTAGGTAAGCTACTTGTAGAGTCTTATAAGCATCCTTGGTTGTCCTTGCACCTATAATTATTTTAAATTGGATCTTATCTAAAGTTTTTTGAGTATTAAACAAAGAATTTAGGTTATATTTCTTATCTTCCTTCATCAATTTTCTATCATTAACTCAAGCAATGGCCCAATCAAGTAGTTTTTTATAACCAATTTCTACTATCTCCCATAAGTATTTCTATATCAAAAGTGTAATCACCTTGATAATAGAATAATTAGACATTTTAACTAAATTATAGAATGAGAAGAGAGTTAGAGTTTGAGATGATCAATTTTTAGAAAGACATGGAAAAAAACCCAAACCATGATTTGATATTAATTGAAGATTTTTTACTAAATTAAACACATCACTGTTCAATAAAAACAAAAACTAAATCAAAAATAAATCAAAAAAAATATGGCATGCACAATGATAAAAATGTATATCTTTGCATTATTTCTATTGAATGTTTTGCTTCCTCAATTTATTCTTCCTGTTCTCCCTAAAAAAATGATTTAACATAATGTGTATATAAAATTTCATGTGAACATAATTTTTTAAAAATAGATATATATTATTTTGTAACTAATAAAGATAAAAAAATAAAATATAAATGATTTAAAATGGTAAGTGAAAAATTTTTGGAGACAAAAATATGTATACATGTGGAAATTGTTTTCCTAAAAATTGAGAAATTTAAACTTTTGTAGATAATATGAGATGACTACATTCAAAATTTGAGGATGTTGTAAGAACACTGATTCTAGTATTTTGAGTCTAGCTTGCAAAACACTTTTTAAAAAAAATGGTTAATTATAAATATATAAACATTTAAAATTTTAATAGGAACTCCTATTTTTTATAAAAATAGAGTAGATATTCGTTCATACAATGCAACCTTTTTATAGTAAAGTTTAGTATTATTTGAAACCCTTTTTTAAAAATTTAGATAAGATCATATAGTTTGTGGTCTATATTTTATTAACAAAAATTAATGAATATATATTTTTTATTAATTTTACAAGTAAATAAATCATGAAAACTAACAAAAAACTAGATATATTGCTAGATGACCTCCATAACTACCTCAAAAATAGACAAAAATTAATTTTTTTAAATTCATATAAAATTAGGCCTAATTTTTTACCATGTAATTTTTCATCATTTGGATAAACTAAAAATAAAATAAATAAACATATATATGCATGTATATTTTTGGCATAATATGGCCTAAAAAAGTCATAGCTAGAAATCAACATAGCTAAAAACCTTCAAATCATCAAAAAAGAAATTGATATATTTGGAAAGAGGAGAGCATGCTTATCATCATGGTAATAATTTTATGAATATAACCATTGAAATTCATAGTGTATTTGGTGATGAAAGTTAATTTTTCTTATTTTATATCAATATCTCAAATTCATCTATTCGTTGATAGGTCTAAGCCTTTAGCTTAGGATCCAATCCATTTCCTATCTAAAAGGCTTGGTTTTTGAATTCAAACTCAGCATAGTATCTATGCACTATAACACATGCATTGTATAACATGTATGCATTATTTTTCCATAGTATAAAAAAAAATTAACAACTTTTAGATCTTTATACTTATCTATCTATCATGATACACACTTGTTTATGCTTTCCTGGTTCACATTTAAACTTGTTTAGTTCTCTCTCTCTCTCTCTCTCTCTCTCCTCTCTCTCTCTCTCTCTCTCATCTCTCTCTCTCTCTCTCTCTCTCTCTCATCTCTCTCTCTCTCTCTCTCTCTCTCTCACACACACACACACACACACACACACACACACACACACACACACACACACACACACACACAACACACACACACACACACACACACACACACACACACACACACACACACACACACACACACACACACACACACACACACACACACACACACACACACACACACACACACACACACACACACACACACACACACACACACACACACACACATTAAAATTGGAGTGTGTCATAATATACACTACCATAAGAAGAACATAATAGATAAAGTGATGTAATTTTGGTAATATTTTACATGTAATCATAATTTTAACTATATATAACATTATTTATGGTTCAACTAGGCTAAAATTAATTACAAAATGAATGAGTCAATTATTATAATTGTTACAAAAATTATGACCAATTTGAAACCCCTTAAAACATAAGTGCATGTATAAGATGTGATTTACAGCTAAATTAGCTTCGATTAAGTGAATTAGTGCAATAAATTATATAATTTCAGTCAAATTTAGCCTTTTGAACTTAATTTTGATAATAAAGTATTTATTTTGGGCCCATAAATCCTATTGTCATAACTAAATAAGATAAATAATCCACTAATTGAATCTAACATCAATTAGAGCTAAATTTATCTCCTTCAGCCTAAGTGCATGACTATAAAATGTGATTTGGGGATTGATTAACTCTAATTTCATTAGAGAATAAAGTAAGGAATAATTTAGTTCAATGGTATATACAAGATTAACATGTATAGGATGTGGTTTTAGGATCCATAAATATTAATGTCATCAAATAATGAATGAAATGGTTTATTAGTTCAATTGTGGAGGTAATTGGGGTGGATATGAGGCCCTTGAACCTTATTACAACTATATGATTGAAACAACCTCATTTTTTTTGGAATTTATGGTTTCAAAGTATAATGTGGCACTGAATGCTAGTACCAAACATAATAGATGAGATTGAGGCAACACCAAAGTTGATTTTCATGCAATGGTGGTTCCGATTAGCATGTTATCAGTCAATAGAGACATGTAACAAGGATTAAGTTACCACTAGAGAGTTTTATGTGGGAATGTGTCTTCACTAAAGAGTATATAATTTGGGGTGTAGTAGTGTGTGTGCACATAATGATAAAATCTAAAATCTATACAATATTGGTTACTCCCACAAACATGACTATTTAGTGGTTAGTTAACTCTACTCCATATCTCAAGAGTCTGATAGGGACCTGTTTGAGGGTTGATGATACAACTACTTCATGACATCCAAGTAGATGTTAATTCTGAGCAACAAAAGTTTTATTATACATATATAAACCTTTAAATCAATAAAAAAATTGATATAAAAGATGTCCCAAGTGGACTCCATTCATAGAAATTTTGATTAATATATAAGTCTAATCTATTGACATGGGATACCCAACTAATTACCAATAGTATCCCATAATCTTGTAAGGAAGAAGATAACATGATTTTTCCAATGTCAAGGGAGCCTAACCACTCCCCTTAATCACATAAATCCTAAGGTTATATATATATATATATATATATATATATATATATATATATATATATATATATATATATATATATAATCCAATATCATCAAGGGTTATTTATGGCATACAATATATTTAGACATTTTACCTATATGATTAAATCAATGCCTTATTGACAAAACTAAGCTTAAATAGAACATATTCAACTATATATAATGTAATTTCAGCATTTAAGAATTCATAATAGCATAGTAAATGCTTTAATGGAATCAATCCCCAATGATTTATTGTTTAAATGATAAAGAGTGCATTAATGGAGTACAATAGATAATATTAGATGACCCAAGACATAGGCGTCAATGCTCAATGTTGCCAATACATCCATAGCCTAGCAAAGAAAGGCAACATCGCTAACTGCATATAAATCTGAATTATATTTTAGCATAATAAAAGGGAATCATTTTATAAATTTAATTTATTTTATCAATAAGTGATTATGTAAAATGATATTAAGTTATTAACTCTCACTCTGAAGCATATATGCCATAAACCAAAATTTGCCATATTAAGTGTACTATCACATCACAGCCATATATAGTTTTTATTGTTTTAATGTCTATATTTACTATGCAATTATGTATTATATCTAAATAAAAGTAGTCATAGGAGATTTCCCATGAATGTATAACCAATGCAAGGAGGAAAATTAGAACAAATAGACATTGAACTCAACAACTAATATGGTTGTAGTAATGTTTCTAGCCAAGTATGTTCCATTTTAGCTTTCTAAATCCAAGAGGAGTACTAAGAAATAAGGAAATATTAATACTCATAGACATCATAGTTGTTTTATCCATTCATAGAGGATTACCATGCTAATTTAAATGATTCCATGGAATTAAAGAAATTTTAGCTATGCTTGTATGTAATTCTTATTCTCATTTATTCATGGGGCATAATTCAAATGGTACACAATTATTTCTAGAAACTAGTAATTTAACATGTTTAAATGCAACTGATTCCAAAAAAAATAAAAAATCATAATGCCTCAATATTAAGTGCATAATAAAAGCATAATAATATCTTATAAAAACATAACATGATAACTTGTTTAGTGATATTCTATAACTAAACATATTATAATCTACAAATTCTTCCATGATTCATTCTCCTAAATTTGTGGTTGTAAAAAGAAATTTTATCATACCAAGGCAAATATTCATGCCATTAAACACAAAGAGAGTCCTATAAATACTATTTCATTTAGAACAAATCTACAACTTTCATTCATACTACTTAAATCATCCATATAGACCAAATATAAAATAATCAAGATCATTAAAAATGAAACATATAATATACTTTTAGGTGAGATACTCCTCATGTCAAATAAGAGAATAATGCATTGTTCACTTCCATGTACCCAAAAGGTAAATATTACAACATCAGTGAATATGAAGTCAAGAGTACTTATCATCTAGATTCAACTATATTTAAATAAAAATAGAAGTAACATTCTTTTAATTTTATCATGTAACTACAAGTATCATGTTATAGCCATTCGATAAGTATGAAAGAACATAATTACATAAGTGAGTCAATGGTCATTTGATACCCATGTATCTTGATTATACCCATATGTGGTATGAATTTCCATGCACGCATACCACCAAAATAATAATGTTGTGTCTACAGAATCCAAGATACGAGTCTCACAACATAGTTATAGAATTATCTAGGTCATAAAACCATTATGATCAGCAATATATACATCATAATAATAGGCTAGATCCAACCATTATAAGCACAAAAATCCACTTAGAAAGAGATAAAAACATAATATATAAGGTGTATACCCCAAGGTATAGATTGATGAGCCCAACCATCAGTGGCCTTGACCACCCCAACCATCAACTAGATGGTGGAATCATGCATCTATGTTTTACCAAAAATTTATGAACATATAAATGACATATCCATGTTATATTGCTCAAAATTTAAATATTGAATAATCGATAATATAAGACCATGTTGAACACACAACCAAGACCACAAGAAATAACAACTTACATCATGCCCAAGCCATACACTAGGCAATAACAGGGATATTCATCCAAGGGAGACTAAGAGTTATACTCAACTTATTTGTTTTGAACTCAGGAAGTTAGATTAAATATAGATCTATGTTTGTGGTTTCTAAGTCCCAACTTCTTAAAATGTGAAGCTAAATTTTGCTACTGAGAATTATCATGCTTCCTTTAATTTACATAACTAGCATCCAACTCAATGAAGCAATCTAACCATAGTAAAATCAAAGAAGAATCTTGGGTTTAATGAAATATAGTCCATCCAGGAGGGAATTTTTTAATCTTTATAAATGTGGGTAGTTATGGCCAATAACCATAATTTAAAATAGTTCATCAGCAAACACTTTTAACTTAAATAAATGTGATAATTTTCTCATTGCATTTTAAAGTCAGAAAAGTTTTATGAGGTACAATCCAAAGGGTTAAGAGGCTAAGACCAACCATTATCAAAATTTCTAAATATACTCATTCACCTCAGATTTTAATAGATATAATAGTTGATAGATCATTTTGTCAAATGGTCTTGAGATGTTATAAATTATATTTTCCATAATTAAGGAGGAACATATGCATATAAAGCTGACTCTATGGTCAAATGAAAGCAAATTAATTATAGTTTTAAATCCCAGTCATACTTGAATATAATAAATGAGGTTATAATTTGAGTTTGATAAATATTTTATTTAAATCCATATACAATTAGTAGCTATTCAATATATAATCATTATCAACCATGGGGATTGACCAAAATATTTATGTTAGTAGTAGAAGGAAAGCAAAAGAGAATAAGTTATTGTTTGGAAAAATAAGAATACAAATCTGTATGACAGAATATGCCCCTAAAATTTGATTGTATTTAGTAATATTTGAAACCCCTAAATATGTATTTAATTCCAATGGAATAACTAAATTTACAGGTATTTATTTTACACTACCCATCTAAAACTGATTTTGGGGCTAAACTCATTCTTCATCCATGTTTTATAAAACCTATGGGTTCATATTTGAAGTAAAATTTAGAATGGATACACAGTTTTGGTATTCTACAATACCTTGATTAATAGGATTTGGGAATAATCCATATAGGCATACCCTAGAACCCTACAACAATTCCACGAAATAATTTTAGTAATAAAAAATTCACAAGAGTCCATATAGGTAACTCAAGATTACTTATAATTCTAAACTAATTTAATAAAGTATGCATTAAGATTATTTATTTTGAAATAATTCTAAGCCACATAATATACAACAATTATATCCATAATATTGATAACAATTTACCTAGTTTAGAAAGGGAAATTAGCATGGAGTTTATTTATTTTAGCAAAACCTAATCAACAAATAACTATGTAAATTTTAAGATAATATCTACTTGAATAAATAATTGTAGATGTGCAATGATGGTCAAGATGCATTAGTTTAGTTCACCCAAGTCTTGGAAACTCTCCTACATGCCCAAGACTCAAGCTTCTTCCACAACCACATGTAGGCTCCTCTTCTCCTCCAACTCTTTTTATCTAAGTAGAAGGCCATGACCTGAAAAATAATGAATTTTATTCCATACCAACCCCTACACCATACGGATGGTAGGGGTGCCATGTTGGGCATTTTTCAAGGAAATGGAGGCATTTGATAGAAGCTTAGGCATTGACCATGATTTTATTATTTATTCCAACAAATAGAAATTTACATTCTGAACTCTAAAATGCCTAGTCTAAAATAAATAAGAATCCAGTATCCAATAATAAGTTGATTCAAAATAATAATAAGGATAATGTTAAAATCATGCCCCCCTTCATAAATATGCTAGTCTTAGTTTTAGTAAAAATAATACTCTAAGATGTATATTAAGAAGTAAAATTTAATGTTCATTCCAAATCTAATAATGAAAATGCTAAAACAAACCCATGATTCAAAGAGCCATACTAAACTTGGCATTTTAATGTAATGTCAAAAGCATAAAATGCTAAGGGAAAGTAATGGACTAGTTAGCAAGATATTATATCTTAATAGAATAATCAGGCTTAAGTCATGCCTCTTTTATAAATATTCCACTCTAAAGCTTTTCAATGAATGAATAAGTCCATGATAAATAGTAAGTCAAATTTAAAAATCATGTTAAAACACTTCCATTTAATTCTTATGACAAGACCAAACTTTTCACCATGGAGGGGTAAATTCATGATGCCAAGGTAGGTTATGATATAACATAAATCTCCATTAAATAAGAGATCCAAATCATCATAATCCCATGGGGTTAATGAATTAAGTTATTTTAAGATAGGATATAACAATACATATTATAAAATTATGGGGGTCAAGTTGGGGTCTAATTACCCAAAGGGGAACTCTTTCAATGACAAAACATCCTAACTTATTCTCAAGACTATGAAATGATATATAGCAGAGAGAAAAATAAGTTTGAAACCAAAAATGCTAAGCAGGTTCAAAGACACATTCTTGAATATTAAAAAGTCAACCAAGTAGATGGAATAAACAATGCTTCCATAAATCAATAAAATGAATGACATAGGCAAAAATTTACAAGATGACACAAAGACATACAATGAAGTCACTAGAATTAAAAAGACTTAAATGAACCATGTGTATAACTATCACCTAGATATTTTACCTATTGGTGTCAACATGATTGCTCATAATCTTTCCTAATTTTCTCAGAGTTTAGAGTCCACCAACGAGCCTAACTCACTCAACCTCTTCCTGTAAACAACCAAAAGAACATCAATAATACCTAATCTATAAATATAAATCAATAGTAAAAACATATAATATGAATAGAATAAAATAATATTTCATAGATGCAATAGGCATATACATCTATTGAATAATGCATCATAATCAATATCACATTGTCTCAAAATAAAGTAGTCAATTGTATTAAGTAGTCATAATGTCAATCAACTAAAATGATCATATAAGGTTAACATACTAATAACATCAGAATGCTTCTTTAAGTGGGGTCATAACATCCCCCCCCCACTTATTAGAGAGGATTCATTCTGATGACTAAAATTACAACTAGGGACCATGTTGTCATAAGGAGACTCAATCATTCTTTATTACAAAAATTTTAACTACTCAACTATCAATTGTTGAGCTATTAACAAGGGTGGATACCCTTCATATTTTACAAAGATTCACCAAGTATCACTACATCTACCATGTACTTACACAAATCCATCATAAAATTTATTAAGCATACCATTAATTTACTTATAATTAAGTGAGAAGATGTAACACATCATCCAAGTAGGATACAATTGAAATTCCCATCATGATCATAAATACAGCCATGTCTTCCTTAGCCAAGCCATAATAATTATCTGATTGGCTCACATGTCACTTTATGAAATCAATAAGAATAATGGGGATCTGTACAAGCCATTATAGCATTATATTTCCTTACACATATCCCAATTCAAGGAATTATTTTAGTGTTTATGTTTCATAGGATTAACCAAACTATTATTTATAGTCTTGGAAATAGGTCTATCATCCCAAATCCATTCTTAATTTCACATAAACCAATGGTATACTACTGTTTAAATCATAGTATTATTGAGATTTTTCCAATTCTACCACCTATATAGGCATGCCATTTTAAACCCTTTTACCAAAACAATATTACTGATGAGGGAACAAACTTTCCCACCTTGATAAATTCCAACAAAGAGCTTTTATTACCTTCCAGTTACACCTTTTTATAGTTGTTAGCTTATGAAAGATAAACATATTCAACATGATTATGTAATAAAGATCAACATATTTTTATAATATCAATTCCTAGCTAGTTATTCCTCTTATTATAAGGGAAACATTACCACAAGAATATGCAACTTTCTTGACATCAATTGAAATTTTATAATCCCATTAGGATTCTAACACATTTAAGAACTTAAAGTAGTGTCTTTGCCAACATAGGTTATGCATAACTTAATCAACATTCATCACATAATGCTATCACAATATAGTAACTCATTATTGTATGGTTAATTACAATTCAACAATTATCATTCATAGGTTAGTGCAACATCTTACACCAACCACATTCAACATCATAAAAGCCATCCAAGCATTTAAATGCAACCCAAATGCTCAAAACATGTTATCCATAGCTTTATGAGCTCACATTATGGTTAAAGGGATCACAATCCCATCATCTTACTATACTTACGTCATGACAAAATTTAAAAAGAAGGTTACCCAAGATTTCAAATACCACCTGATCAGGACTTATAGTGCTTCTCCCAAGCATAAAACTAGCATACATTCTAGTCATGCTTAAAAAAAAATTAAAAATATATTCATCCTAATATATATATATATATATATATATATATATATATTAGGATGAATATATTTTTATTTTTTTTTTAAGCATGACTAGAATGTATGCTAGTTTTATGCTTGGGAGAAGCACTATAAGTCCTGATCAGGTGGTATTTGAAATCTTGGGTAACCTAAAAAAAATTAAAAATATATTCATCCTAATATATATATATATATATATATATATATATATATATATATATATATATGTATATATATATATATGTATGTATATATATATATATGTATATATATATATATATGTATGTATATATATATATATATGTATATATATATATATATATATATATATGTATATATATATGTATGTATATATATATGTATACATATATATATATATATATGTATACACATATATATATATATATACATATATATATATATACATACATATATATATATATATACATATACATATATATATATATATATATACATATATATATACATATATATATAGATATATATATATATATATATATAGATATATGTATGTATATATATATGTATATATATATATATATGTATATATATATATACATATATATATATTAGGATGAATATATTTTTATTTTTTTTAAGCATGACTAGAATGTATGCTAGTTTTATGTTTGGGAGAAGCATTATATATATATATATATATATATATATATATATATATATATATATATATATATATATCAGGTATGATAAAGTAATACCTCATCTTAAGCATGTTTGCACTCATATGCCAACACATACATGAATTTTAGCAAGTACAGCTTACTAATTTTACATGAACATCAAAATTTTAGGAGCAATTGGTTATTCAAAAGGGTGAAACAATAAAATTTTACATGGGTTGGTTTATAAAAAACCCTAAGAGGTGGCTAAAGGGACACATAACCATAAGGTGACCATTATGTACGAATATCTCATGACCATTATGTCGCTCTCATGGTGCACACTTTGAAAAAATTAGGCAACTACCTCATGTAAATGGAAAGAGTGGGTTTTCATCCTATGAGAGAGTCCACTCCCTAGCTTATACATAGTCTAAACCATTAAATAAATAGTGTTTCTCTACCCTCAACCTCATACATGCATTGATGGTCATAACTAGAATAGTGATGCATGGTTTAAAATACATCACAACAATATACCTTGGTAGCGTAATCAACTATTGATTTTAGATTGGGAGTTATAGTAAAAAAGTGCTTAGTGTTCACAATTTCATGTTTTAATGACATAATAACAAATACATAACAAAATTTACATACTTTAACATCTAGATGGCTAGGTTGGTAACATAAAAAGTTCATATATTTTAAATGCTTAATAACTTTCACTCCTCACAATGGTTTATATGATATATAAAAATGTATATGTATGAAATATTTGTGTAAGATAGGCACACATTAGGATATAGGTAGTTATGCCCAAGGTATTTTTCATATTATAAAAGTTAAACATATAGGTTAGTGAAGCATAGGGGTTCATGATTACCATGGGTCCACCCAATTCTTAGATGTCATCCAAATGTCACCAAAACCCATCAAAGTAGTACCACATGATCAGTCCCATGGATATTATATTATGATCACCTTCTCTCAAGGAAGGTTATGTTCCATCAAGGCCTATCTATCTTCATGAGTATTTAGAATTTTACCAATGATGTTTGTGCATCATGGATAGATGGCTCATATTACCTATTAATAATAAGAGATCCCCAAAAATTCTTAACTTGCCAAAGAAATTTAGTCACACTCACTTCATCAAACCCTCTAGTATTGAGCCATAACCTTAGAGCTCCCAAGATATCATACCTCATCCTCTTCAGATGGCTTAATTATGCAAGATATCAATGGCCATCAAGGCATTATCTTATATTTCCATTATAAATATTATATCATTCTTCCACCAATTAACTTAGTCTAACAAGTCAAAGGTTGAATGGTGATGCTTTATTGAACATAATAGTTCTTATGAAAGGTGAACTTATTCAAGTCTCAAGGTGAGTGCTAAATAACTACCATGGAAATTATGACTTTCCACAATCATCAAGTTCTATCAGAACTTGCAATGAATATTACCATAGATGTATGACATAGACAATGTCATAATAGACATACTCATATGCATAAAAATGTAACCAAGTGCTGAATAGGCATCCCCATGTATGTATAATTCAATCAGGATTAAACATCCCAATGGATGTGAAACACTTAAATGGTTATCACAACATCTTCATGAAATTAACATATTTGTGATTAAAAATACATCATAGTGGTATAACACATCTATTATATAAATAATCATTCCATTCACTTATTAAGTCTATTATTTATAAAGCCACATTCTTCTCTAGCTTAACTCGATAGAGACCAATGTATAAATAGGATCAAACCTGACTTGACTAAAATGCATATCTCTAGGATACATAATGTTTGAAACCAAAAAATTCCTTAGACATCAAATCCTTCTTAGAGTTTTCTTATAAATCCATTAATTTGGATGAGTTAATTCTTACCAATAATTTTTCATAAAATTATAATTGTTACTATTAATGATTTAAAATTGTGCGTGATTATAATCAAGAACAATGGGAAGTTTCAAGATGTGGGACTTGTGACTTGAAACAACTTCCAGATTTTAAAGAAGCTGGTTCTTCTCTATATTAACTATATACTAGGAAAAGGGATAGAAGTTTAAAATAGAAACACAAATGCAAGAAAGGAAATCTAATCTATGGCAATGTGCCTAAATGTAATTTGATCTTAATGCTGAGCACAATGAGACTATATGTAGAATTCATTTACATTTAAGAGCAAACAAGTGCATGATCAATGTAAAAGATGGAAACAATAGAAATAGAGGCTCACAACATAGGCTACTTTTGCAGTGATACAAAAAATGTCAACAAAGGCATAGGGTTCAATCTTATTATTTGAATTTTCTAGTCATATAAGAGGCATAGAAACATGTACAGTTATATAAACTTTTCAACTCAAGAAAATGAGATAAAAGAAAATGACATTCCTAATCATAGCTCTAAAAATTCTACAGCCGAGACTACTTTTGCAATGACATAGAAAATATCAACAAACGCATAGGATTTAATGTTCTCATTAATTTTATAGTCATATAAGAGGTGCATAAACATGCACAGTTACATAAACCTTCCAACTTGAGAAGATAGTACAAAAGCAAATGATATTACTTAGTCACAACTCTAGAAAGTATAAACTCTTTACAATAATCCTCTCTCAAAATTCTCTCTAATATTTGATGATGATCTTTTGGTGATCTCTGCACCCTTATTTATAGCCTTGGATTCACTATGGATTGTCTACTTATTCCCAATCTAATGGTCCAAATGAAATCTAACCAAGCTGGAAGTGTCTAATAGAAGATATTTTATAGATTCTAAAATGCTTCATCTTCTAGTAGTTCATTGGCTAAAATAGATTACAGGATGCTCCATTCTCTTAAATGTTTGAAAACACTTAGCCAATTCTTTGAAAATATTCCTATTACTTAGGAGACATTGGAAAATGACACTTGGGCATGTTCTGTAACACCTATTGAAGACATGCGACACTTTCTGCATAACTTATACTCTTTTGTCTCTTTGCTCAAGAACGTTCTACCTTTGACACTTGTCGCTATCTGCTTCCTCAAAACTTCAATAGCTTAAAAGAAAATAAGACCCACATCATTTCTTACCTGAGTAACTTTAAAAGGGACATAGGGACAGATGTCAATCTCTATTGCTTTTATTAAAGGACACGTGGCAATCTCCACTTTATTTATCTAGGGTTACTGGTGATCTGCACTACTCTTAGCTAACCTTGTAGAAACCTATGAAAGATGACACATGGTGGTCTCCACTTTACTCTATTTATACCATAGAAATAATTAGGTCTCATTTCACATTTACATGGACAGTGACACCTAGCAGCTTTCGCTTACTTAAGAAACAAAACTTAGGACCCACCACAGTCTTTGCTATATCAACGAAGAAAAATGAAGATAATTCAGATCGCAACATGTGGTGGCTTCCACTCTCTTCTGCTTGGATACGTGGCATCTTCCATTTTTTTTTAAAAAGCAAAATTTAGACCCTCCATGACTTCCACTTGGCACTTTCTACTTGATCCTACTAATTAGCTTGTTAAAACCTTTCACTGAAAAGAGATGAAATGCAGGTGCCGATATGAAACCATAGATGATGACACTTATCACATTCCACTAAGTCACTATGAGATACGTGGCACAATCTGACCAACTCATAGAAAATATGAAAGGTATCTTAGATGATGACACTTGACAATTTTTACTTGAGAAAGGATAACTCGGATGATGACACTTGTCAGCTTCCACTTTACTTCAACACTTAGACAAAAAATGAATCAAAAGCAAAATAAAGCCCGTGCTCTATTTCAAAACTTTGCCATCTCAGACCAAAGTATGTGAGGACAAAATTTTGTGGCATGTGACTGAAAAAATAGAATGAAACGTAGAGTAAATCTTTACTCTACAATTATTGGTGACCCCAAGGACTTTTGAGCCTACTCAAAAAGAAACCACAACTCCCTCTAGATTAAAATTTCAAAATCACAGCTTCAGCAATGTTGTTTGGTAGGTGGACCACTCATCATCAGATAACCCTTGCTTACTCTACAATTCATTGAAGGCTAAATCAAGGTTAATAATATCCTTATGTGAAAAATGTTTTAAAATTTGAATCGTAGCTTTCAATTTGAATTCTAGCTGTGAAGCAGGAACTGAGATAGCTTCTACTTCAGGGACTGATGAATCATCCCATAGATCCTAGAAAACTATTTGATCATTCTATTTGGCCAATAGCAAAGGTTCAATTTCTTCTACCATCAGCATGGTGTTGTCATTAGGAAATAGAGAAGGAAAACCTAATTGTACTAGATCTTCAACATGATTTTTAATATCATTGATTCCTTCCTTCATGACATCTAGAAGCTCTGTATAATTGGTGGCTATGAAATTTCAATAGAGAACTTCATTGACTCATTTGGTAGTGACCATTATGTCATTGATTCTTGACACTGATAGCATTGCATCTATTACATTATAGAGTTTTGCAGCAATGTTTGCGAGTCCATTACTCTCCTAGAGACCATATCCAGAGTGCTTACAATTAAACTCTCCACCTTTTTACATAATTTCTATGCATTTAGCAGGAAGGTGAGAGTTTTCCTGAGCTGAATAATCTTTGAAGAGATTCTCTTCCACATGGATTCATTTAGCTCCTTTACTAGACTTAACACTCTGATACTCTTTAGCTTATTGGTCAACTCTAGTGCCAATTGTGTTGCTCTCTATTACTCTACTTGAAGTTGGGCTTGTACAGTTGCAATATTATTTTATTCACTTAGCAACTTTTGTTGCAATTGGGTAACCTACAATAGGTGTTCCTCACACTTTTCTTACAACATTGCTTTTTCACACCTAAGGGTCATCATTGCATCCTTTACCTGTGTGAGCCTTGCCCTTAAAGAATCATTTTGGGCCTGAACTTCCTAGTGAGTCTGAAGAGAAATAGTATCTTACAACTATTTATTTAGATTCTCTATTTCATTATTTTTACTATTGATCTCTAAGGTCAAACTGTTATAGTTTACCTTTTCCTTGACTAGTTTAGCTTCCATCTTCTGTAGCCTTCTTGATATCTTTAAGTAGTATTCAGTAACTATAGAAGTGGATTCGGTCAGTAGCTCAATTTTATCTTGTGGCCTAAAGAGGGACATGTTGATGGCTCCTATATTCATCATGTATTCCTCTAGCTGCATTTGCTCAGTTGGCTTTATTACATTTCGTGACAAATGAGTCACCATCAATTGCTACTGGATGGGGTCAAATTATGACCGTAGATGGGGTGTAACTAATGTTTTATTTTCCTTGATCTTCTTTTTCTCTCTTTGGGCTTCCCTTACCTTCCTAGTAGCATCTGCTTGGGTCTAAAAGGTAGAGGGAGAGGCAATGCGCCCACTCATAAAATGATGTCCTTGTGGTAGACCATATTGAATAGCCAATTGTTGGCTATGGGTAATCTGAGGGGAAAGTTTCTTGGGAATAGAGGGGGAGAAATGAGGTAATGTTAAGGCCTAAGGTGGCACAGATGGGATGAATTGAGAAATGGGAATGACAGAAGTGGTAGGGGATGTCATCTGGCTAGATGAAATCATCATGCCAATAGGAGAAGAAATAGACTAAGAAGGAGAGGGAGGAATAATACTTAGCTGAGGAGCAATTATAGTACCCTGTAATTGGCATTGTGTGGTATTTGTCTCCTCTTCTGAACCAAATTAAAATTGCACCCTCTTTCATTTCTTGGGTGTCTCTTCTTTTGGCTACATTTCTACTCCTTCAAATGATGCTTGTGGGGAATTGGGAATATCTATAATCGAGACTGATGGGGAATCTTGTGATGGTGAAGGCACCACACATTTTGGCATTTCTATGGTGCTGAGAGATTGGGCCTGAATTGATACAGTTGTTGTAGCTACAGTTTGCTCTAAGGATTGTGACTCTTGGCTTAACCCAACCCTAGCTTCATGCTCTAAACCTAGTGTCAGCAAATTACTTGTCTCTGGGCTAGATACAGGGGAGAGATGACACTCATCCCATAGTTCTTCCCATCTTTTATCTGTGTCTATGTTTTCAAAAGAATTGGTTGTTTGACAAATTTCCTACCTATATTTCCAATAGGCCTCTACCTTCTCAGTATCCCAATCTTTATTCTTTAATTTCCTCCTTAATCTAGAAGTCATTTTGACTTTAAGATCATAATCTCTCTACTTAACATAGAATGTCTCCCAGGGTCTATTTTGTGGAAGAGCCAAGTCTATTAACTCAACATAAAATCTAGGAGTGTCTTCCCTAAGATTTTTCTTGGTTTCCCAAAAAGGGTGGCTCTCATATACAATTTTGATTATGACTCTGTTAGTTCTTATCTAGGAGGCTATGAAATCATTTGGGTCATAAACCCATTTATCCTCTATTAAAAGGAAACCCAGAAAGTCTATATTTCTGAGTAACACAACTTCAACGTCTTTGGTTTCTAAAACCATGCTAGTTGTCATCCATGGTAGATTATAATTTTTATTTTCCTCTTCCTAGAGCCAAATTCATTATCAACTATGGATACCTACCTGGTGACCTCTAGGAATGCTAACTTAAGATTCAAAATCTTAGATAGCAATATTGGTTCCCCACAAAAACCATGGACTCTTATAATGGTTTGATGGGATCCAAAATAGAAATCACAAGGAATTGGGCAACTGGCCAGAAGATTTGAAATACTTGGGAATAATCTATTCATAACTAGTTTAGGACCAAGGTGGAAAAAAATAGGGGTAACAAATAATTCCCAAAATTCATATGGGTCACTAGTCTTTGACAAAATGTGTGTCCATGCAGACACAGGAATGGTCCTTTGGAGATCAAAATCTGGGTCATACATATTAAGATACATATGTAGGGAAAAGAGGTCAGAGTTCTAAAGAAGCATGAGGTGGAAAAAATAAGAAGAATACCTGAACACTCCTTTTGATATGAAATGGGCCAGTAGTTCTACCATTGAGAAAGTAATTTGTTCAAAAAAGTCGAGCCAATACTCCTGGGTTTTATCAACAGTCTTGAGCCTGAAGAGAATAGCCATTTGTTCTACATAAACTATCATATCATATTTCATGCCAAAGATGAAAGCCATCATTGACAATGCATCTTGGCTAGCCTGGGTGAATTGAGCTCTTGGTGCAGGGAGTGTGGGTACCATAGTGTCATCATCACCCATTTGTAATTTGGATCTCAAGAACCTTGACTCAGTGTTGATGTTTTCCCACATTCTTTACATTTTAGCAATAGTTGGAAATGTGGCTATATTATCATGATATAGGGATAATATATCCCTAATATCTTGAGGTGTGATTTGTGCCATGAATGGACCTTGTTGAATGGTGCATGAAGGTGCATGGAACAAGTATACACATAATTCAACCAGGTCGGGGCATGGATGTACAACTAGGACAATGAATTGAGCTAGTTGTGAGGTCCATACCCTCATGGTAAATGTTTCATATTGCCCTACACTAGCCCTCTGTAGACACCTTTGATGTGCCCCTTCTCTAATATTTTTGCTTCTAGCTCTCTGAAGAATTGGGTCCATGATGCCATCTGCATAATCTTTTATTTTTGTTGGGTCACTTGCTTGACCAACTTTAGGAAACTTTGTTTGTCGATAGGTCTTCAATGGTTGCGTGGGACCTAAAGCATACGACTTGCAAGAAACTTATCAAGGGATTCATACATCCCAACTCCTTATTGTGAATATTGTGCGCCCTCCATCTCTTTATCTTCTCTGTGGTAACTTGTATGAACTTTTGCAAAATAGAGACACTTTCATTGAAGCAAGTTTACTAATCACAAAAAAATGCTAGTAGGATATTTTTGCAGATGCAGGAATGTTTGAGAACTTGTAGGATTTAACTCTTGCTAAGAGGTTTTTTTTAACCTATCAAGTCTCAAAATAACATTCAACTCAGATAACTATTAGTAGATCCTACTCAATCTTTATGGAATAGTGAGATAGACACGTTATGCAAGAAGATTTGGAAGACATTCAATGTATTAGAGAATTTTTGAAAATTTTGAAAATTTTGAGTTGTCGACTACGTGTTCAAAGAACACTTATTTAAAAGAAAAGCAGGAAAACAAAAATGGGAAATCAAAGTAGGAAAAAAAGCAATACAAAAAGGGGAAACTACCTAAATACACAAATGAAGCATCTTTATCTCCCTCCTGGATCAAAAGAAGAATTTCTAAAGTCTCTTTCATGACAAGCCAACTTATATTGCCATACAAGTGATTGAATTGGATATAGCTTTAGTGAATTTCCCTCTTTGTATGCCACATTGATTTGCCTGCATTCGAGTGAGTCTAAGTCAAACATGCTTTTGACATACATAAGCTCTTCTTATTATTGGAAGCTCATTAAATATCGGCTCTTAATATTGGGATGTCTTACCAAGAATTTAATGACCATCTGCTCAACAACAGAAGCCTTTCAACATATATCATTTATTGACTTAACTCCCTTTTCCTCAAACTCAGGTTCTACTGCATGATGATCCTCTTTAATAACTTCAAAATTTCTAATATCTTGAAAGGATAATTCTAAAAGTTTGCAATAATTTTTCACATGCAATTGAGGCTCAATGCTATTTTGTTCCTCTATAATTGGCTCACAGCTATCTTGAAAAATTGTATAACCTGACCCAATGATTTCAACTAAATCATTTAAATCATGGTCTAGGAAATGTCCATGCTCCTCCACATTATCTTGCAAAGTAAGAAGAAAATAAAAAATTATTCCTTCTTCATCAGAGGTTAAGGTACATCAGTGCCCAAACCAATAGAGTCATAATTTCCATATGAGTCACTTTGCATCATAGCTAATAAATGATCATTTTCTTCTTTTTGATTATATCCCATCCACTCACCTAGCTCCTCAACACAAACCCTTTCTTCCTTATTCATCATAACATGCCTCTAAATTTGTAGTTGGTTCATTGGTGATATGATCCTTATATAATGGCTCAGATAATATCTTCATCCTTGAACCATATTTGTTCTTAAGATGAGATGAGACCAATCAAGGGACATATACCCTCCTATTTTGGCTGTAAAGTCTCTTGATAAACATAAGCCAAAAATAGGAGGTATATCTATCACTACTACATCTTGATTTACAATTATACTAGGACAAGCATATAATTGTAATTGGAGATGTTTAATTCTCCCTATTGTTTGTACTGCCTTGCCATCTAGCTATATGAATCCTTTTGTGAATGGTTCATACTTTATTTCTAAAGCATCAGATATCTGCTTGGGCATTACTATAGTACTAGTCCCTGAATCAATCATTGCATTATGTGGCAGTTTCTTACACACTATCAAAGTTAAATAGAAGGGATCTAGTTTGAATTTGCTTACATCTGCTATATTATTCACTAGGGCTATCATCTATAGATGAACTATATCCTTGAGTTTTTCATTTCTTGCAGGTCCTTCTTTGATAGCAGTACCTTTGGGCATTGCTTGGCTTTGTAAAGCTTCTTGTAGTAGTGTCTTATGTTTAGGAATAGCCAATTTATCCAATATTGATACTTGTGCTAGATTCTTCTTCAATTAATCCATGACATTTATTGGTCCCAGAGTTTGAGTTCTTTGAAAATAAGGATATCTTATTTTTTATTGAACTTGGACAAGAATCCCTTGATTTTGCACCAGCTAAGGCACTTCTTGTCTAAAATTAGTGTTTCTTTGTCCTTGAAATGGAGGATTCTCCATGACTTGACTATTTACAATCTCAGGCTGTTCCACCATCTTTCTCTTTGATCTAGTGTAATAATCAAATTACACCACTAGTTTTTTGGAGGTAGATGCTTCATTCAATAAAATTGATTCTTCATCTTCAACCCATGAGAACAAAGCATGTTCTAGGGCTATTTCTTCCTCTTGTTGCAAGGACATCCCTTGCATCTAAGCCACTAGGACTGAATTTTGCATACCAGAAGACTAGTAGGCTTGATTATCATTAGAACCTGTAAAATGGCCATTCGTTCTTCTTTGGTCTACCACCTTTTGTTATAGATTACCCATATGACAATCTCTAGGTGTATGAGCATTATTGCAAGGGAAACACCAGGCATTAGTGTTATCTACATAATCATTTTTCCCTAAAACAATCTCCCTATTTGAACTGGGAGGAATAGTCTGTGAGGGTGTGGGGACTGCAACCAATTGGTTTGCTGGTTGATGGTTAGTTTGTCTTGGAGGACCCTGGTATTGGTTTGCCTGAAATGAAAATCTATTTCCTTGATAGCCTTGATATGGAGGCTTAGGGAAAGTATTCTGCTATCTTTTTATATTGATCAACTCATTATAAAATGTCTTTAGGATATTCTTGATATCATCTAGTTCAGATGACTGAGTAGGGATAATTTATTTAGCAGATGGCTGAGGATAGGTGTACATAGACATAGCTAGGGTTGTATATTTAGGGGCTTCTTGAGGTAATGGTAAGGAAATTTTTGGGAACATGGGCATGGGAGGCCTTGGAGGTAACTTTCCATCATCTATCAAATTATTCTCATCTCTAACCGCATATTCATAAGCCTCTATTAAAGTGTGTCCTCCAAGTGACTGAATCATAATAGATATATCTAAATTCAAAGCCTTAAGATAAAACACTATGGCCATACCTGGTAATGGTCTAGCTATAATAGGGCTTCTTTCCCAAGTCCTTTGAAATCTAGAATTGAAGTCAGTCATGGCTTCTTGTGGTCCTCTTTGAATGGTAATTAATTGATGTAACAAATAATACTTATCACCCTTCTCTTCAAATATTTTAAAGAAAAGATCTCCTAGCTGATCCCATGTCAATATGGTATTTGGGGTCAAAGACTGATACCATTCTAGAGCCTTCCCTTTAAAAGAATCTACTAGTAATCTTATGGCCACATTTTGTTGTGTGATAACATGTATAGCATAGACATCTGATATATCTTGAAGATGTTCCTCAGGTGTTTTAGAGTCTTGCCCACTGAATCTAGGTAAAGATTTTAGGGCACTCATTGGGATGGGGTCCCAAGTGGCTGGTGGTATTGGGAGGACTAATGGACTACTAGTGTTCCAACTCACATAATTTCTTGGGGGTATAGGGGCTCCCATATTTGCTCTTGGTATTGGTATAAGATGGTTGCCTCTTCTTCTTGGACTAGTTACCAAAGGTGGCAAAAGAATACCTGGATTTGTAGAAGATCGTGATTTGGTTACCGATCCACAGCTATGACTCCTTGTAGCACTCTGGTTCATATGATCTTGAAAGAAACTTCAAGATTGGTCCCACCAGGCATGTTAAAAATTGTTGATGATTTAAAATTGCCCTTAATTCTAATCAACAACAATGGGAAGTTTCAAGATGTGGGACTTGTGACTTGAAACAACCTCAAGATTTTAAATAAGTTGGTTCTTCTCTATATTAAGTATATACTGGGAAAAGGGATAAGAATTTAAAATAGAAACACAAATGCAAGAAATGAAATCTAATCTATGGCAATGCACCTGAATGTAATTCGATCTTAATTCTGAGCACAGTGAGACTATATGTAGGATTCATTTACATTTAAGAGCAAACAAGTGCATGATCAATGTAAAAGATGGAAACAATAAAAATAGAGGCTCGTAGCATATACTAATTTTGCAGTGATACAAAAAATATCAACAAAGGCATAGGGTTCAATCTTCCTATTTGAATTTTCTAGTCATATAAGAGGCACAGAAACATGTACAGTTATATAAACTTTTGAACTCAAGAAAATGAAACAAAAGCAAATGACATTCCTAATCATAGCTCTAGAATGTCTACAGCCTAGACTAATTTTGTAATGACAGAAAATATCAACAAAGGCATAGGATTCAATCTTCTCATTAATTCTCTAGTCATATAAGAGGCACAAAGACCTGTATAGTTACATAAACCTTCCAACTTGAGAAGATAGAACAAAAGCGAATGATATTACTTAGTCATAACTCTAGAAAGTCTAAACTCTTTACAATAATCCTCTCTCAAAATTCTCTCTAATATTTGATGATGATCTTCTAGTGATCTCTGCACCCTTATTTATAGCCTTAGATTCAATTCGGATTGTCTACTTGTTTCCAATCTAATGGCCAAAATGAAATCTAACCTATATAGAATTGTCTAACAGAAGATATTTTATAGATTTTAAAATGCTTCATCTTCTGGTAGTTCATTGGCTAAAATAGATTGCAGGATGCTTCCTTCTCTTAAATGCTAGAAAACACTTAGCCAATTCTTTGAAAATCTTCCTATTACTTAGGAGACACTGAAAAATGACACTTGGCATGTTCTAGAACACCTATTGAAGACACACAACACTTTCTACATTACTTATACTCTTTTGTGTCTTTGCTCAAGAATGTTCGGCCTTTGACACTTATTGTTATCCACTTCCTCAAAACTTTAATAGATCAAAAGAAAATAAGACCCACATCATTTCTTACCTGAGTAAATTTAAAAGGGACATAAGGATAGGTGTCAATCTCCATTGCTTTTACTAAAGGACATGTGGCAATCTCTGCTTTACTTATCTAGGGTTACATGGTGATCTCTGTTGCTTTTGGATACCCTTTTATAAACCTACAAAAGATGACACATGGCAGTCTTTTCTTTACTCTATTTATACCATAGAAATAATTGGGTCTCATTTCACATTTGCATGGACAGCAATAGATGGCAGCTTTCACTTACTTAAGAAACAAAACTTGGGACCCACCACAGTCTTTGTTATATCAGTGAAGCAAAATGAAGATATTTCAAATCATGACATGTGGTGGCTTCTACTCTCTTCTACTGGGATACATGGCATCTTTCATTGTTTTTAGAAAAGAAAAATTGAGACCTTCTGTGACTGCCACTTAGCACTTTCCACTTGATACTACTGCTTATCTTGTTAAAACCTTTCACTGAAAAGAGATGAAATGTGGGTGCTGATATGAAACCACAGATGATGACACTTGGTGTGTTCCACTGAGTTGTTATGAGATATGTGGCACATTATGTCCAACTCATATAAAATATGAAAGGTGTCTCAAACAACAACATTTGGTAGTTTTTACTTGAGAAAGGATGCCTCAGATGATGACACTTGTTAGCTTCCGCTTTACTTCAACACTTAGACAAAAAATGAATCAAAAGGAAAATAGAGACTGTGCTTTATTTCAAAACTTCTCCATCTTAGACCAAAGTATGCGAGGACAAAATTTTGCGACGCGCGACTGAAAAAATAGAATGAAATGTAGAGTAAATCTTTACTCTACAGTTACAATGCTTCCACTAGTCATGCATAGTGACATCTAAGCCAATCCATAATTTTCAATTGCTTACCATTGTTGTGCAACCATATGAGGATTCTACTAAACCATAATAATCTTGTTGTATTTAGAAAGAGGTAAGGGGTAGCCTTTTTATCTACAAACAAATTATCCTAATGAGACAATTTTACTCTATTAAAACCATTTGTCTTGAAGTGTCAAACAAGATTTGAAATTTTCAAAAATTGATCTCTTCTATCTAAATAATAGCAAGATATTCAATGCATTGAGTAATTTTTTTTATTATTCTTTATCCAAATAATTACCGTTCTTTATCACCTCTACTCAAGTTCATAGGTTTCCAATGGATCAAAGCACTCCCTTTACCAGGGGGATCTAAATATTGTATGACTTACTCAAGTAAATCAGCCCCTTCACACCTTATTAAGACATCTAGGTTTAGGTTAAACCCTTGATCTTACTTAGGTCATAATGTTTCAAGCATCTAGGCAGGCTCACCAATACAAACCAATGATAGATACTATAAAGTATTCCCTTAATTCTAAGAGAAAACACTGTATCACCTATCTCCCATTGGCTCACCCATATAATTTAGTGGTTTGAAGGTGAGGCTTTTCCTAACACAACTAGATTCATGAAGGGTTAACCCAACCATGCTTAAGGGGCTATATCAACTGACATTGAATAAATCCATATTCCTTGGAATCATTTATTATGATAGATTAATGAAACTTCCAACATAATAGTATTTATAACACAACACTTTATCATCCAGCCTTATAAAAAGCTAAATACCTTTGTGGATTATTACACAAGTCTACCTGATGGGGACAATTTATTAGTCTCAATATAACAACTTTTCATTCCCAAAGTTCCCTAGAGTATAAACATAGCTATGATACTAGATGAAACAAATCCAATTTTTTTTGGAATTGATAGTTTTAGAGTTCAAAGTAACACTACATGTTAGGCCCAAAAATAATGGATGAGATTGAGGAAACACTAAAGTGGATTTACATGTGAGGTTTCTTCCAATTGGGATGTTATCAGTTGGTAGAGATATGTAACTAGGATTAAGTTACCAATAAAGAGTTCTATGTGGGAATTTGTCTTTAGCAAGGATTTAATAGTTTGAGGTGTATCAATATGCATGCAAATAATAACAAACTCTAAAATATATACAATATTGGTTACTCCTACCAATAGGACTATTTGGTGGAATTAACCCTACTCCATATCTTAGGATTCTCATAGGGTCTTATTTAAGGGACGATGATATAATTACTTCAGGACATCCAAATAGATGTTAAATCTAAGTAAAAAAAGTTATATTATACATATATAAACCTTTGTATCCTTAAATTATCTAATATAAAAGACATCCCAAGTGGAATCCATTCATATCCATTCTGTGTAGTATATAAGGAAGTCTAATCTATTGGGATGGGATACCCAACTGTTTACCAACAATAGCCCATAAAATATCAGGCAAATCCAAGGAGATATTCATTGAGATTCCATAAAATGAATCTTAGAATTAGTATTCATAACACCATAGATTGTATAATAGATCTTAGCTTAGGATCAAACCCATAATCTTGTAAGGAAGTAGATAACATGATTTGACCAATGTCAAGGGAGCCTACCCACTCCACTTAATCCCATAAATCCTTAGGTGAATAATATATATAAAATCCAATATCATCAATGGTTACTTATGGAGTAAAAACCATTTACACATTTTACCCATATGTTTAAATCAATACCTTATTAACAAAGCCGATCTTAAATAAAACATATTCAACTATATATAATGTAATTTCAGCATTTAAGAATTCATAATAACCTAGTAAATGCTCAAATAGAATCAATCCCCAATGCTTGATTGTTTAAATAATCAAGAGTGTATTAAAGGATTACAATAACTAATATCATAAGACCCTAGACATAGGCATAAATGCTCAATCCAAACAATACATCCATGGCCTAGTAAGGAAAGGTAACATAGCTAACCATATATAAATATGATGTATATTTCAACATAATAAAATGGAATCATTTTCTACAGTTAATTGATTTTATCAACAAGTGGTTATGTAAAATTAGATTATGTGATTAGCACTCATTTTGAAACATATACACCATAAATCAAAATTTTCCATATTTAAGTAAGTGTACTATCACATTCTAACCCTATAGATTTTTTGTTATTTCAATTTGTACATTTAATATGCAATTGCATATTATATCCAAACTAGAATAGTCATAGGAGATTTCACATGAATGTATAACCAATGAAAGGAGAAAATTTTTAACAAATAACTATTGACCTCAACAACTAATGTGGCTATAATAAATTTTGAAGCCAAGTAAGTTTCATAGTAACTTTCAAAATAAAGGATGAGTATTAATAAATAAGGCAATCATAATAATCATAGATATGAAAGTAGTTTTAGCCATTCATGTAGGATTAACATCCTAAATTAAACCATTTCGTGGAATTAAAGTAACTTTAGCTATGGTTGTATGTAATTTCATTATTCTAATTTATTCATGAGGGCATAACTCAACTAGTACACATGTATTTATAGAAACTCATAATAATTTAACATGTTCAAATTCAAGCTTTTCTAGCAGAAATAAAAACCCATAATGCCTCAATATCAAGTTCATAATAAAAGGATAATACTATCTTGCATGAACCTAATGTGATAACATATCTAGTGATATGCTATAGATAAACATATTATAGTATACACATTCTTCCACAATCTATTATCCTAAATTTGTGGCTATAAAAAGAAACCTTATCATACCAAGGCCAATATTTGTACCATTAAACACAAATAGAGTTATATCAATACTATATCATTCAAGAAAAATATGAAACTTTCAATCATACTGCTTAAATCATCCATATGGATTAAATATAAAATAATTGAGATCATTCAAAATGAAACATATAATATACTTTGAGGAGAGATAAACCTCATGTCAATTAAGATAATAACGTATTGTTCACTTCCATGTGATAAAAGGGTAAATATTATAACATCAATAAATATGAAGTCAAGAGTACTTATCATCCAAATTCAACTATATTTAAATAACAATAGAAGAAACATTCTTTTAATTTTGTCATGTAACTAAAATTATCATGGTGTACCCAATTGATAAGTATGAAAGAATGAAATTACATAAGTGAGTCAATGGTCATTTGATACCCATGCATCATGATGCTACCCATATGTGGTATGCATTCCCATACATGCCTATCACCAATTAACAATGTTGTGTATTCATAATCCAAGATACGAATTTGACAACATAGTTATAGAATCATTCAGACCATTTTAACCATTATGATTAACAAGATATAAATCATACTAACAGACTAGATCCAACCATTGTAAGCAAAAATATCCACTTAGAAATAGATAATAACATAATACACAAGGTGATCTACCCCAAGGTGTAGCTTTATGAGGTCAACCATCGATAGCCCTAACCACCCCAACCATTAGCTAGATGGTAGAATCTATATGCAATCAGAAATGCATCGTGTCTATAAATTAATCTTGGATTAGAGAAGATAGATCATACCTACAATTCCAATTGGGAACACATTTGTTAAGAAAAAGTATTACCAATATAGGAATTCACTATACCAAATTAACAAATCATTGATCACAATACACTATGCTAAGGAGGGTTCTAAAGCCTCTAATCTAACACAATCATGTAATGGCCCTAATGGACTCCTAAGTTTTATTATTTCACCTAAACTAATAACAAGTAAATTAAATCTAATATAGTGCTCACCAAAGCTTGTGGTACAAAGTGGAGTTAGAGAAAATAAAACTAAACATTCATAAAAGACATATACTCATGTCAATGTATTTAAAATCCTAATACATGAAAGAGAAGCATAAATGCATATATATCTACTCTAACAAAGGACAAATAATGTTAAGAATACCTACCTTTGAATATGAACCTGTTGAGCCTCAATCTCTCCCTTGTCTAAGGTACTTTGTAATAAATTATTTTGGTATGTAAGCATGACAAAGACAAATCAACTCTAGGATATGCAATGTATCAATTAATCTAAAAGACTTATCCATAAGACAAGATCTATATCTCCAAATAAATTATGGAACCCTAATCTTTACTTCTCAGGTAGAATGGATAATAAGCAGATGTTCATTTTCTCTTAATTATTAAATTGCTTCTCATTAATAAATGATGGAAATGATCTTGTATATATAGGTGAATTTGACCCTAAACCTTTCCAAAAATCCTAACTAATAGGGTTAAACCAGTCAACCTAGCATAGTTTTAGATAATAACTCATTAGGTCATGATCTAGGTTAGCCAAAGGTCAAACTAGCTTCTAAGTGAAAAATACCGAGAATTATATAGGGTCGACCTATTCGACCTAGTACAACCAACTAATAAAATGGGATTAAGGTGAGGAATAAGAGGATGAAAGGTATAAAATGACTAGAAGGGGTACAATAAATAATAACAATCTTAGGGTTAATGGTTTTAGGAGACAAGTGTGTAGATAACAAATGGAAAAAGGTAAAACAATCCTATGAAACATCTATGGTTTGCACACCCCTTTCCTGATGTACCCCTTAAGGTATGAACTTAGAGAGATTGAGACTTGATGGGTTACCACAATAAAAAAGGTGTTGATAAGTGATAAATTTTATAAAATATTATGTGTATACATATACCCCACTCAAAGTTCATCTTGTGCTAAGTGTGTGAAATAAAAGATGGTGCTTTAGGAAATAGAATTTGATAACACGTAATGATGATGCTAAGTAAAGTGCAATAAGGAGAAAATAAGATAAATGAAAGGATAAAATTGAAAAAAAAACATACCTTTACCTACCTTAGTGTTATAGATAAAGAATTAGACTATAAGAGAAGTGAAGGCATCCAATGTGAAGAATATTAGCTGAACCTGCAGAAGTTAATTGCAAAAAATAACCAAAAATTGAAATTTTTAGAAGATAAACATATAGTAGTGGCACTGATTCTATACATCATCATGATTCCATAACATTTTATGGTTTTAAAAATGGATGAGTAGAAATAAAGACATAGGAAAACCAAGGAATCTACTGAAGAATAATTAAAAGATTTAGATTTTTAAAAAGTGATTTTAAATATGATCAAAGTGAAATCATATGTTATTTTTTAATTGTGAAGGAAAGAAAAAGAGCTCTAAGAGACTAAATGAGCTAGGATGGCAAGGATATGATAGGAAAGATGAGAGGGACTCCCAACACTAACAACGAGTGCAACACATGTACACAACTGAGAATCTCAAACTTGTTTTTGAATATTTTATTGAAATTAAGTGCTTTTTTAGAAATTTGTAATTTTAAGAATTTATAAAAATTAGAATGAACCCAAATTACGTGTTAAGGGTAGGAAAAACCATTTAGGGAAATGGGTTTAAAGGGTTTGGAGTAATAAGTTCTAGAAGGCATCTATTATTGAAAATGTAAAAGATCGGTAGGTAGAAACAACTAGGTCAACCCAACTAACCTAGTAGGCTGAAATTTGGTAAAATACACACTGTCGACCTAGTAGGTATGTGCTAACTTAGTATGTTTTATAGACTACCAACCTGATACATTATTTTTGACTGAGAAAAAAATTCCAATATGATAATGTAATAGTAAGAAGGAGAAAATAAGAGGGCTAACTTAGATTTTTAAGTCAACTAGGTCAAGATAGGGAAATCTTGGTCAAACTAGTGTTTGACCAAAGGATTAAAATAGTATAAATATGCACACAAGTCACTAAAAGAGTGTTAAAAGGTTCCATAATGAAAACATAATGGCTAAAAGGGGATGATAGGCTAAAAATAGGTGGAATGAATTTAAAATGACTAAACTAAAGTAATTAGGCTTATTTTTGGTTAAAATTTTAAGAAGAATGTATTTTGATTATACATGACATGTAAGAGCTAATACATCTTTTGTTATTTCTTGATTGTAGGGAAATCCAAGATTTTGGCATTTTGTGGATGCATCGTGGATTAAAAACTTATTGGAGCACTTGTCGGTAAAGGATAGATCTAAACTAATTTCATTAAGTCTAGGAGGTATAGCAAATATGTGTAGGATACCTTTAATTTCAGATTTATTAGTCATATTCCTAGGATGTTGGGAATAATTGACTAACACCCTTAGGTGGGAGGTTAAGGGGGTAATTTATACATGGGTATCACCTTTAAGGATATGCATGCCATCCTAGGATTGCCTATAGTAGAGACACCTATAGTCACAAGGATACCCAATAGTGAGGAAGATATGAGAGCCTTAGGTGTATGGGCTACAAGCTTGGAGAGGATATACTTAGGATGGAGGGTGAGCATGTTTGATTTGTATATGTCATATATTTTAGATATATATAAGGTTGTGATAGGACTTGTGATAGAACGAATGTTGTGCTATAAGTCAGACAATAAGGTAACACTCTTTGTAATAGCCTTGAGCCAGATGATATTAAAGGAGAGGGTGATATATGAATTGGGGTCTACCATCTAGGTAAAACTCATGCATGACATGTGTGGAGTGTTATCTAAAGGCAAAAAGTTTTTAGGACTGATCACATTATTGATAACATGGATCTATGAGAGGTTTCTAATGTATCAGCCAGCTAGGTTACCCCATGTCGTTGATGATAGTTACATGAATAGGTAGCATGGGCTATGCCCCACATGTCAACACTATAGATAATGGCATGAATAGATATATTATGGAATTCATATAGGTACATCACTACAATATGGCCTAGTTGGGACATAGTGGCACCACCTTTATCATGAAGAGAGGTGATAGGACACTACACTTATTACACTAAGCCACATATAATGCTATGAGTACCAATGTAGATGGCCTTACCTCATACATTAGCATTAATAATGGTGATCACATTTTGGGCCCAATATGTGAGAGATCCATGGGGAAGAGGAGGACTAGGGCCATTAGTTATAATGTTGATGCTTAGGCCACATCATGAGATACCACAGATTGGTCAAGCATGACAAGTAGCAAAGTGGGAGGAGATGAATTTGAAGGTATGAGTACCATAGGTACCACCACTAGATCTATAGGAGGAGGATAAATGACCACTATTTCCATCAATGGAGGAAATAAGAGAAAGAGATAGTAGAGACTATTGCCATCCCAAAGGACCAAGTTGGTGGGCTAAATCAAAGTTGGATGATAGAGAGGCCACCCAAGCATAGGCTGAGATAGACTCAAGATATGACTACAAGATTTGTTTTTATATGGTGATGGATAGATGAGGTTATTAGAGGATGTACAGATTAGAAAGTTATGCTTGGTGATTACATAAATGGTGAGACAATAGTGGCTAACTCATAGATAGGTAATAAAAGATGATTAAATTGTGCTTATGTTTTACTTTATATATACTAGAGATAGACAAATTTTTAGCTATATCAGTGATCTAATATCTATCTCACATGATTTTTTTAGATGTGGTAGAGGATGAGAAGACTATATTGGGGTCCATAGTGAGGGGAGAACTCCATGATAACTAGACGAGGCACTGATGTTGTATGACCTCACTATACTAGAAGATCTTAGGATACCATCTTCCCCATCTCAGGTGAGCTAGTTTAATTTAGTTAGAGAGGCTGTGAGGTAGTTATGAGTGCATAAAGAGGGGATGAAGCCACTAATAGAGATGGGTTTAGGAGAGGAATAGGCATGGTAGGAACTTGTTAAGGAGAGAGTTTCACATCTAGTGATTGAGACATAGATGGGATAGGTACAGGCTACCTTGACCCATATGACACAGGTATAGGATTAGAAGAGAGTGACACATCGAGTGACCCTATCCTAGTTGGCACAGGTGTAGGCTAAGATGGCTTATCAATAGGGCTAGGTTTTAGGATTCAGATCTTGGATAGCCTCTTTATAGAATTATATTAAGATGAGTCAGACTGAGGCATCTATGGCTAACATGGCTAGGCCACAAGATGGGTAGGATGAGGCCAAACCATAGAGTAAGAGCTTTATATATGGTTTTAACATTGTATTCAAAAATCATGATATATATATATATATATATATATATATATATATATATATATATATATATATATATATAAAGGTGTTTCAATTTGGCATTTGGATGTTTATTGTATGTATGGTTATTATGGTCATGGTTGTAGATGCCTGGATATATTTCTTTCTAGCATGTGTATTTTTCTATTGTTGTATGTGATATAGGAAACATATGAGTTGTGGTTTCTTTTCTAGCATTATGTAGAACACATGCATGGTTAAAAACAAATAGGCAAAAAAGGACTTGGTAAAATATAATCAATCAAAAATGTACTACACACTATTTCAAGTTGGGAATTATGTAATGATAAGATGGTAAATAAAATGGAATTTTTTTAATTTTTAAACCAAACAAAATATTGGAACCAAATTAAATCAAGTAAAATAACACTAAATCATGTTGAGAAGTACGAAAATAATGTTCTAAAATGGATAATATGTAAAGGAAGAAAATGGTACAAAAAATAAATCAATTAAGTTAATCAATCATACTAAATCATGTTGGGAGGTATAAGAGAACAAAATTACCATAATTTGATATTAAATTTATCCAAATAATTCAAGCTATGAAGTATGAAAAGTTTAAGAAATGGATGGATTCTCCAATGCACTCAAAAAATAAGAAGATAAAAGTGAAAGAGAAATTCAGTATGCATAAAACATACTAAATCAAGATAGGAAGCATGTCAATGACATGTAATTTCATGATCGATCACATATTATCTCATATTTGACACATGTAATTTTGATTATGATTTGGATTATTGGAAAATTTTGTGAGGAAGGCCAAGTCCTATCCATGGTCTTACACTACTACTCACAAATGGAAAACCACTGATGTGGAATAACTGTGAAAATTTCATAACAAAGGATGTGGGTAATAGGAAGGTAAAATTATGGTAATTTATGAGGATGGATAGGTCTTATCCATGGTCTTACAATGTAACTCATAAATGGAATCCCAAGGGGAGTGATTAGTGAAAAAAAAAATATTTCTCAATAGGAAATATGAGAAATATATGGAATGAAAAAGGTAACGTAAAACTCATAACTTAGGCATCTTATGAGAAGACCTTAGGAGATAGGAGGCATACTAAGGACAAAAGAAGACACTAAGTGAGTAGTGACCATCAATGTACAAAGGAAACCTATTCACTATAGATACAAATCTTTATAGGTAGATAAGCATGCTACTAAGATCAACTTATGAAGTTGTATTGGTAGAAAAAAATTAAAATAGACCTACCTTCCCATAACATGTTCCCCATTCCTTATGACCCCTTATAGAGTCATTGGTCTACTGTAAATATTGGGTACTTACATGAGAAAGCAGGTAAAACTAAAATATTTTTTTATTCTCCTTTTATAATCTAATGGCCTACCACACCCCAATAGAACTTAGCTATATTTTGAGGTCAACTATGGAGTTTGAGTTTTGAATAGAAGAAGGAGATGTGCTTTGAATCACGTCTTTTAGTGTGATTGGAAATTTAATAATTTTTGAAATGTTTTTTCCTTTTATATTATTGCATTTTGCTTAAATGATTTGGCTTTTGAATGTTTTTTTATTTAAGGATTTTTAGATTCCTCATCCATATAGACTTGGAATGACCATTCATGAGAGATAGAGTGATACACATGAATGAGTTGTAGGCTTAAGCTAAAGGAAGATAAGTAAACAAAGATGAGACTAACTAGGACACTTAGGCTTAATAGTGATCCAACATGTTATCTCAAATCTCGACCATGTATATGCTTAGTTTGTGAAAAGGGATTAAAGAAGATCCAAAGTAGACTAGTGAAAAGAGACAATAATGAGATGAATTATTTGCTAATTGATCACATGATAATAAGAAACATAACTAGAGTGAACAAGGTTTGTATAACCAAGTCATAATGATAATTAGTATTCAAAATTAGAGATAAGAACTCAAACAATCATGAAGAGAAAATAAGGGGAGTTTTTAAAGAAATAAAAACTCAAGAGAGAAATAGAAAGAAATTATAAGGAAGACATCCATAAGTAAACACAAATGATAGAATAAAAATATAGAATGTAAAAGTAAAGTCACAAAGTAAGATAAATGATAATTTGAATCAATGTCAAATGATATAACAAATAGATAAAGATAAGATTGGAGCACACGTCCAAATCAAATGTAAATATAAATAACACCATGGATGAATTTATAGATATTGATATATTTTACCACACACATTACCCAAAACATCTAATAGATATTTATGAAGTTGGAGGTGGACTACTGATAATGTATCATCAACCTTAAAAAAAACTAGGAAAATACTTCTCATCTAATCTCCAAAACAAAAAATGTAAGAATGCTTGATGGATCATGCTAAGGAGTGAAATCAGGCAAGGGATGCTCAAGAGAATGCATGGGAACAAACTCTATAGGACATGCAAGAATTATCGATGGGGAAGGATCCATAGGTGATGGATTCATAGGTGGAGAAGGATCTATAGGTGAGGGAAGGTCCACTGGTGATGGATTCACAGATGGTAAAACCATGGGAGAAGAAGGAAGATCCTTCTTGCAAGAATGACCTATGGAAGGAATGGACTAAATTCTAGGAATAGTTTTAATATTATATCTAATGTGTCATTAGAGGATGTGGTACTGGTGGGTGTGATAGATGCCACATTAATGCTAAAGATAATACACCTCTCCATACTTAGTCATATACTCAGGTATAAACTTTGGGGGAGGTATGGATTTATATGAATACTGAGTGGAAGAAGGATTTAAAGTATTAATATATTGTTGTAGATTTTGACAATGGATGGATGAATGATTATCTATTATGTGGAAGCAACATATATGCCTATGAGTAGACTTAATAGTAACACTCACAAGATGAGGTATAACTTGAGTGGAAGAAGATGGAGAAGATTCATTATCCCATTTTCTTGGTAATGTAGCCATCTAATGTAAAGGAAGTAAACCATCCACAAGAGAAAGTGATAGTGGGGAAGGAACTGAACTAGGCTGAATGGAAGAAATGAAGAGATCAAAAGTAGGAATAAAATAAGAAATAGTTGGAGTAGGCATGGGCTCAACTATATTAGGAGAAAGAATGGGATCTAATAAAAGATCTACTAAGGGAGGGGTAAGATCTATATAAGGATAAATAAGGGTCTCATACATCTCAATAATAAGTAGGCTATAGTGGTTTGGGTACCTAGAAAAGTGGTAAGGCCTAGTCATAACACGATCCATAAGCATACACTTATGAGGTTCCTCAAAAATTGGAGGTGTCGATGCCATCTATACCCTATGATAAATAGGAAAAAAAACTAAAATTAAGAACTATGAATGATGATATAAGGGAAGATGCATAAAGAGACTCAAGCAAAAAAGAATGATAATGAATAATCTCAATATCACAGGCCTGAACAAGACTACCTAGGAATAGATCATCTAAAGAATAACCATAATTATAGTTAGATGTGTGAAGATCAATGATGTAGGTAGGGATGATCTTGTGATCTGATGAAATGTGATGAATATATTATTGAGTCTTAGTTAAGACAACATGAATGTCATCACATGGAGGTTTTCAAGAATAAGGTTCCAAAATATCAAGAAGTTAAGAGATGAGATGAAGTGAGAGATTAGAAGTTATAATATTTAGGTTTATCTCATTAGGTTCATCATCATTGGAAACTAAGAGGTTAGGAAGAATATTACTAATGAGTTCAGGATGACCATTTTAACCTCGAGTGGAATTAATGATAAAATTGAATCATTGAGACTCATGAAATAAAACACTAGGCAAAGGTTCAAGAATAGGAATCTTGAAGACACCACAGTCTTGGAATTGTTTAAAATTATAAGGGTTAATATCACCCTGAATCCCATAAATAGATCCATTATGAGGGATTTAATGCATTGGTAGGTGGAAGTACCAACTACTCTCATAAGATGAGTCCACAGACTACCAAGTAAGATGTTATAAGAGAGAGGCAAGTTCAATATCATAACATTCACATGAATGGTGATAGGTAAGATGGTAATGAAAATCCACACACAACCTAAAGGAAGCATTTTATTTTAGTCATACCATTAGCATGTGCTATGTGTAGAATTGAGATCACATTAAGAATATCCTTGGGGTTTGATAAAATTAAGAGAGGCAACACATGTTCTAGAATCCTCATCGATCAAGCAATACTTAACTTGGATATCACCTATTTGGACACTAATGAATAATAGAGGATCATTTGCATAAAACATAACTCATTAGGAATCATAGAGGTGATATGAAATATTAGGGAAAGAGAAGTGTCCATTGTTTTTCAACATGGATGGACATCTCTACACATTTTTGTAATATGTTATCCTTATATCTAGATATATTGATTGGGAAGAAGTTTTTTTAGATATCCAAATGAGCATTATCTTGATTCAAAGATTGAGATTTTGTATGAGTTTCATGTTCCTTAAAATAAATGTAATAGGCTTGTTGATGATTTCAAATGATAGAATCATGATCAAAATTAGGTTCAAGAAGAAAATCCATATCTAAATTATGATGTTACCTACAAGTCTCATGATAATGACCCCAATTAGCATGAAACCAAAAAAACTTGTTAGGATCATACCAAGATTTCATAGGATGAGTGGGATTAATTTCTCATGGTAGAGGCCTCTGTAGACATTTAAGTAGTTTAGTTGAGGATAAGTGTTTATGAAAATTGATGGTATTTGCGAAAGATAAAAGAGGATTAGTATATTCTTAAGAAGCTGAGTTGGTTTTGAGGATTGGTTAGGAACAACAACTTGAATAATGTGAATGGTGTCATAAGATTCTGTGACATCATTATTGGTAGAGTTAAAAAATTTATTCTGAAGTAAAAGATGAGGACCCATAGAAGTTTGGGTTAGATCAAATGCATAAGGAAATCTTGACATTTAGCTTGGTCAATATCCTCATCTAAAGTACATGGAGAGAGAGAGAGAGAGAGAGAGAGAGAGAGAGAGAGAGAGAGAGAGAGAGTGCAGACCTGATATTATGATTTAGGAAAAAGGGTATTGGTAAAGAGATGAAAAAGGCTATCATCAGCCATGTTATGTTCACATTTGTTGGATAAACTTTTCCATCTTTTAACAAAGCTTGGGAAATTTAATTTTCAAGTTTTTAACAATTTATGAAGTTGGCCAAATTATTATTGGGGAGATCACTAATTTGAAATTCTTGAACTAAAGCATTCACTTAATCTTCCAAACTAGTAATTAAATGGGTTCTAATTTGGTTGTACCAATCTTAGACATCACCCATAAGATTTTTGGATAAGATATTGGTAGAAGAAAAGGTATTCAATTTGACCCCATATTTATAAATATTTTATCATGAAGCATGGGATCAGTTGATCCATTATAAGAAATAGTAGGGGTGATACCTATTATATCAATAATAACAATTTCAGTTGTAAGAGGTTCATTTTGAAGATGGTTAATGGTTTTGTTGACCAAAGGAGGTTGAAGGATGAGATTTCCTTGGGAATATTGAAGAGAAGGTGGGGAAAATTTTGATTATGCATTCCCTAAGACACTAGTTGAGGATGAGATTGGAGATGGAGAAGGTGATTTTTAATTGTCATCATTTGATTTGTATTATGAGATTGAAAAGTATTCATTTGATTAAGTATTTTTAATAAGATTTAATGGTTCTAATTAGCATTATTATCATTAGTTGAAGCATTAGAGTTGGTATTAGTGGCTTGGGGACCACTATTGGTATTGGTAGGAACTTGAGAAGAACTATTAGAATGTGAGGCAATAGTGAAAAACATTTCTTATGTGGAAAATGATAGACTAGTGAAGGGATAAGAAGAGGAAACACTAGTAGCATGATTACCTTAGGTAGTAAATAATGCACTAGTGAAAGGATTAAAAGTAGTGGATATTATAAGAGGCCCACTAGACGTAGAACCCATAATGTTAGTGGATACACTAGGCATGTAGGTAGAATAATTTAAATAAGAAGAGGTCATGGTATGAGAAGGGGCAAAAATCAAGGGAAGAGGGTGAGAATCAAATAAATTAGTACCCTCAAATCCATATGAGAATGTGGGAGAAAGTGAATGAGGCTATTTAGATTGACCACTAATCATGAGATGATAAATGGTAGAAGGATCCTTTCCTTGATGTTGAGGAAATTCAGAAATAAAGAAAAGCCTTCCAGGGATATATTCTAATTTTGGTTGATATTCTAGGTATAAGAGAGGAATATGCTATGAAGAGGTGTTTTATTGTTTTTTAGAATAATGGAGTTTTATTCCTAATTAATCAATAAGTATGAAGTAAAGTAAATTAGTAAATAATGTGTAGTAATCAAGCCACTGATTTATGTAAACATATTGTATTTTTGCCTTTTATATAAATAGTAATAAATTAGAGAAAATATGACTTAGCTTATTCTAATTTGTCCATAGTGAGACAAGGTCTAATCTAGAGGAATAAGACTAGGAGACTATCATAAACATGATCTTGGAGTTTGTTTCTAGATTAGATAGGAACATTAAAAGTGGGACACCTTGTTGTTTGGTGTTGTAGCCCTTTTTTGATGATATTATCTAGGTGATCTAAGTTGTCAAGTTTCTTCTTAGTAGGTCTGTGTTAATATTTTAGTTAAATATTAAAGCCTATAAGTTTACATAGCTTTTTGTGCACTTGTTTTAATCTTTAAAAACCCTAAGAGCTCTTTATGGTTGAACTTGAATGGAAATTTGGGAAAGAGAGAGAAAGGGTTAGTGCATAAAGGATACAGTGGATGAAATTCACACCCCATGTGTGGGCACACTATCTACATATCAATAGTCTAAGGAGGGATCAAGATAATTTAGTTCTCCCATTGAAGTTCTTGGTGTAATTATATATGAAAATGCAACTAGATGCAAAACAAGGTGTACTTCAGATGGCTAGCGACTGGTGAAAAGGTTTGAATAAGCTTGGAATGATATTGGAAGGTTATATGCATATAATAAGGAAAATTTCTTTAGTTTCCTTGCTTGTATTCTTGTTTCTCTCTTGTAAATGAGTGTCAACCATTCTAAATGGACTTTGTATGGAATTTTATAGGGAATATAATGATCATGGGTTAAATGAATTTTTTTTAGGACAACAAGGAAAAGGATAAAGATTTAATAAAATATGACCATTATAAGTCAAAATGCACTTGGATAACAATACGAAAATGAGGACACCTTGGGTTTTTACACTTATATCCAAGTTGGACACTATTGTCTAAAGGGAAACAGACCTAGGGGGAAGGATCTAGCTCTGAAAGAGCAATCTAGGTCTATAAGGGTTAAGATTGGAAGGTTATGGATGAATGGGACTTAGTGAAATAAAAACCTAAAATGGTTGTGTAAGTAAGTAGGAAGACCTATGGATTAGGTGTCATTAGCCACACTCAAGTAACCAAATTTTACATTTTTTATGATTAAATTCCCCCCAAACCCCTTTATTCTAGTGATGCAACAAAGAAAAGTACTAGGATAAAGTAATGTAGAAATCATACCTGAACTTACCTATAAGGGAGAAGCTCATGAAGCTATGTGATGCTGGATGTGCATAGAGAGAGCACATTGTGAAGTGTGAATCTACAATGAAAAACATAGAGTAGATAAGTTCTTACTAGATATGATATATATAAATAAGAATGTAAAATGCTAGGTAAAGATAAAGATGAAAATCAAGGAACAAATACACCTCATTGGTTATGTGAACAATAAATAGTCTATTGTGATGATGGATTATGTTGGATGATGCTAGGTATGTGCTTAATCAAGAGTAATATCATGAATAGAGTTAAGTGCTCAATTCCCTAGAATGTGGCTCAAGAATGCAAAGATTGGCCCTTTCGATCCATCATCACCAACTAAGAAAATTTAATGAAACATGCATGTGTTAATCAATGTCTAGACTGTGTGTCCAATCCATTTGAATAGTTGGCTCAAGATTGTAAAGGTTGGCCCTTTAGATCTATCATTGCCTTGTGAAATGAAGATATGAAGCGATATTGATATAGAATATATGTCATATGAGATGGCTCAAGGAGCCCATAAATGTTCTAAAAATATGACAATGTGGCATGGATAGCTGAATGTATGCTAAAAACTACACCACTCTTGGCCATTTTAAAAGACTGAGGTCAGGATTATATGAAAGCCACTCTAAAAATGATGCACTATGCTTATGTAAAAGCCAACCGAGGAAATAAAAAACTTGGGAAGTTAAAATTTTAAGAAATTTCAACTTTAAAATGATGCCAACCACATCAACATGGATTGAGGCACGCATATGCTGAGAATGCCTGGGTAATAAACTAAACTTAGAAACAAAGGAAGACTATTGTCTCACACACATTTCCCCGAATCATTAGTGTCTAGAACATGAATTTTTATATAGAATTTATGTCAACTACTTAGTCTGAAACTATAAATGAAATCCATCATGCCACACATGATACCCCCTATATATAGATTTTCTAAGAAAACTATACTCAAACTGCTGATTTTTATTAATCTAAAGGTATAATAACTATAGCTAAGCTAATTTTTTTCCTTGTTACTAGAAAAACTTGATGTTTTTCTACCTAGACAAGAGCACTAAAATGAGGACACCCTTGTGTTTAGCATTACTGTCTATTTCTTGCATTATTTTCCTATGCTAAAACTGGTTTTTAATCTAGAATTGTCACTATTTTTTATTTTTTTCTGACTAGATTAACCTTTGATTTTGAATTAGGTGGTCTAAATATTTCTATTTTGACTGCTAGGAGCTTTGATCTCTATGACAAAATCCCTATTTGTTTCCTCCTCTTTTGAGGGTAGGAATAATAAACCTACAATAACTACCCTCAGAAGAAAGAGTCTTGCAAGTGTGTTAAGTTCTATAGATATTTGATATAGTAGTGATATTTGATAAGATATCTCTAGATATAGTAATGTTTGTATTGAGAGATTGTTAGATCAACATGGGTATGCCTAAATAGATATAAAAATTTAAAAGCATGTGCAATATACTGAACTAGAACTAGATGTGTTAGTTATTAGTTGTTAGTCATTAGTTGGAGGGATGGATCATGATGTCCATCATGGAAACGAAGAAATTAAGGCAAATGCATGATATGGATCATGGCATTGTACATATTAAGAAATAAAAAAGAAAAAAAACATACAAGGAAATAATCAAGAATCATCTAACCATACAAGAATGGCCAAGTGGTCAAGCAAACAAGGGACATTGGCATATGTCACTGAAATCAAAAAGCAAGCATACAAGGCATGTTCAAATGCTACATACACATATAATTTGAAACGAATAATTATTGTCACACAAAAGAGTATACATAAGGGACATTGGCAAATGTCTAAAGGTACACATACATGAAATAGAATCAAAGGACATTAGAAAATGTTCTAAGGTAATACAAGAATCAAAATTGGAAATTGAAATATAATCACATCAAGCTACAATAAGAAAGGAATGAAAGCAAGGAAACTAGAAATACAAACATATCTAACTAATCAAAGCAAGAATTGAAAGTATAAAAGACATGTTAGTAAAATAATAGGTATATACTAGAGATACACAAGTAATAAATACTAGTGAAATGCCAATATATTAATTATGTGTAATCTAGTACAAAACATACGTAAGTATGATAACTCAGAGTGTGTAGTGTAGGATTGACATAACCTGGATGATGTAGTCATGTAGAAGATGCACTTAGTGTGTATGTATATCAGTTTGTGTCTTGAATGTAGAAGTAGGAATACCCATTCAATGGGTAGAGTGAAGAAATCAAATAGCTGGATGTCACTACACACTCAAAATAAATCAAGTGAAGCATGGTAATATAGATAAATTGACATATAATAGCATGAAACATAAAATGTAAATCTTAGCATTATAGTATTAATGTAAAGCATGGATGATGAATACAATCAAAATGTTTTTGGTATTTTTTTTTTGTTTTTTTTAATGTTTTGATATAAGCTATGTATAAGAAAAAATGGGAATAAATGATACTAACTGATGAGTCTCAAATGAGATTCCCTATCATGGTGTCTTGTATTGAATAAATGAATTGTAGATGATCATGAGGCACGATTGAATGTCTAAGATTGTAAAGCTAAAATATATGTACATTGTAACTACTATAAAATATTTGAAGTAGAAACCAAATTTGTGGTCCCCATATAACTCTAAGAAGTGGATGTAACTGTGGGGCTCTTAGGGACCCATCTAGAAGTAGGAGTTCTCTAAAAATGTGTTTTATATTTAAAAATATGAGATCTCAATGTTACTACTCTAGGTTTAAATGCTATAGCTAGGAGTTATATGGAATCCTAAAGCTATGGAGTTGTATTAACTCTTTGTACTAGTGATGGATGCCTCAATTGTGTTTGAATTTTAACTAGAGGAAGAATTCAAACTGGTGGATAAAGTGTAACTAGTGTAGAAAGTGAAACTGATGGTTACAAATTAGGAGATGGATTGAAGTGGGGAGTGGTAAATCATATGTAACTTCACCAACTATAATAATCTGATTAGCATGAATGAAATTCTAGCATTTGTGACCTATAAATGGTACTACTCAAATTTTTTGAATCCATAGTCAGCCAAGTAACATGTCAAAAACTCTTACACTAAGAACTATGGTGAAATGTGTGGTCACATGTGTGGGACCAACCTATAGAGGAAGTGTAATCTCACCTAATGAACTCTATATATTCCCACTAAATCCATTGATAACTATATCTAAGGGAGTAACATCCTATTCTAAATAACCTAAATACTTCAATAATGTAATGGTGCACATGTTGACACTGAAATCATTATCAAGGAGGACACAATGAATGGGTTGATTATGAATATGTGATCTAATAAAAAGTGCATTATAATCTAAATTATCCTACATAATCTCTTGATCTAAGAAGGATATAGAAATGCCTATCTGGAACTCTAGACTCATACACACCTATCATACCACTCAAAGGATGTGACTCAACTGAAGCTACCTAGTATGTAACTGGTGGAGAATGTGCATGGTACATATGGTAAACACCGAATGTGTCTCCTTTCTCTTATTTAGAGTGTTTTAGAAATGGATCTATAAATATTTTCAAAGATATATCTTGTGTTGGATTTTCTTGTGGAGGCTCACTGGAAGTGCCCAGATCAAGTATGTCTATCAAATCATGTATCTTATGTCTCAAACTGATGCATCTATTTGTTGTGTGGCCTAGTGTCCTATGAAAATCACAAAATGCATTATGATCATATTCCCATGGAAGAGGTTTTCTAGGTCAACTTCTTGAATAGAAGGGAAATATATGATGTTACATTCTAGTAACTTTTGTAAAACCTTGGCTGAAACAACTAGTAGATCGGTAAATGCATAATGAGGAGGTAAAGAAACTAGTTTTCCATGCTTCTATCCAAGCTTGTAACTATTTTCTAGAGGGAAAAAGACCTGAGGGGATGGATTTGGGCCTAAAAGAGATGCTTGGTTATATAAGGGTTAAGTCCACAAAGCTATGGATGAATAAGAATCAGTGAAAGAAAAGCCTAAAATGGTTTTGCAAGCAAGTAGGAAGACCTATGGATTGCGTGTCATTAGCCACACTCAAGTAACCAAATTTTGCATTTTATATGACTACAAGAGGTATGAGGAGGGTCCCATAGTTCATTGTGTGAGTGGATATGTGAGCATTACTCTCATATAAGAGAGGATACCTACTCTGCATATGGGAGACCCTATGAGGGTTGGTAAAAATCATCATGTTTGCTAAATTCAACTTAGTGTTGTCTTCAAATAGAAAATTCATGATGAAGGAAAAAGAATAAACCAGGAAAAAATAGATGAGAAAGTAAGGAGATAGGAAGAATTAAAAACTATAAAAAGTTGATTGGGTTGATCTAGTTTAAGTAAAAATGCCTAAAAACTATATAGAGTTAATTAGGTTGACATAGCATAATATATATAGGCTAAAAAAGTGTACAGGGTTGACTAGGTCGACTAAGCATATTAGATAGGGAACAATAAATAGTCTATAAAATATTATGTTAACTAAAATGATTGTGTACTGAAAAAAGAATGATTTTTCAAGTATTTTTAAAATCAAGAATTAAAGGGAAACATTTAATCAATTTTATCAATGAGGTTAATCCAATAGAGATGCACCACATAAAACCTTGCACTAACACTAGTTAATACAAGTTTTTACGATACAACATATAATTGAGCAAAGAGCAAGCAATCAACTTGATATGTAAAAGGTATCTGAGTCATTAAAATAAATGTTGTTAGATTATTAGAATATGATTTTACATGTGATGAGAAGTTGGTTGCAAGGAACTAGAAAGTAATCTAAAGATGGTTTTAGGATGCTTGGGTTAAAATGCATCTATATTGACAATGGTATAGGCTTGATATTAAGGCCTACCTCCTCACATTACACATCACAATGATAAGGGTGGTGTGTGATTAGAAAAAATATACCATTAATCATGTGTTTATACTTGGCCAAAAAACCAAGTCAGCTTTCCCCTTGGTGATTAAATCTAGGTATGTTGGCCTTGGGTAAAGAATTGTTAAAGTGGTTTTTAATATTTTGTGAATTGGTAGTGTGTGTATAAAAGAGAAAATAGTGAAAATTAATGCTATTTGAAAACCATTAATTAGACTATGTGATCTATTCTAATAATGTAAGAAGAAATGAAAGCGTGAGCTAATTACAAGCATATCAGGGTTAATTCTAACTTTGAAACATAGTGCAATGTTGATGTATTTGATAGTGTATGCATAAAATACAAAACAACTATGATAGTGTCACCTTTGTAATGTAGAAGAAAAATATTTGAAAGTAAACTACATGGACACGATTAACCTATCTTTCCACAAATCACACATAATATATAACTAGGTTGATAGGGTTGACCTTGTTGATTGTACAAGGGTAGTTTTAAAGATTTCAAACTATGAGAAGAAATACTATACGGAAAGAGAGATAAGGATCGAAAGGAAGCTTGGTGGGTTGGAAGATGTAGAGAATTGAGTTTGCTATTGAATAACCTTGATAAATTCTTACAAATCCTATTAATTATGTTGATTAAGTCATTCAAGCTTTGTAGAATCCTATTTTTGAGTGCCTAAAATGTACAATGTTGACTATATCAACCCTCTATGATGAGCTAGAATCTAAAAATGTATAAGGTCCACTAGGTTGACCTAGTATGTTTAGCTAGATATCTGGAAGCCTAAAATCCTATATTGTGTTGACTATGTCAACCTATTAGCCTAAAGCTAAAAAATAACCTTCATAGACAAAACATAGTCATTTTGATATGACTATGTGTTAAACCTACACATAGAAGTTAGAACTATGTCAATACAATTGACCTAGTATTAGAAACATATGATAATAAAAATGATAAAATAATGAAATAGGTGAAATAAACCCTCCAAGGGTTAGATTCATGTCAGGTTCACTATAACTTTTGGAATACAAAATGCATCATGTCTATAAATAAATCTTGGCTTGGAGAAGATAGAATATACCTCTACTTCTGATTTGCAACACATTTGTTAAGTGGGAACATGACCAATATGAGGATCCACTAGACATGATTAGGGGATCATTTATCACAATACACTATGCTAAGGAGGGTTTTAAAGCCTTCTATCTGTCATAATCATGCAATAGGCCTAATGGGGTCCTAGGTTTTGATATTTCACTTAAACTAATAACAAATAAAGTAAATATAATGTAGTGATCACCAAAGCATGTGTCACAAAGTGGGGGTTATAAAAAATAAAAATAAACATGCATAGAAGATATATACTCATGTTAATGTATATTTAATCCTAATGCATGGAAGATAAGCACAAATGCATATCTATCAATTCTTACAAAGGAGAAATAAATTGAGAATACTTGCATTTGAAGACAAACCCACTGAGCCTCAATATCTCTCTTGGCCAAGGTGATTTACAATAAATTGTTTTGGTATATAAGGATGACAAAGACAAATCAGATCTAGGATACATAACCTATTAATTTATTTAAAAGACATATCCACAAGATAAGATCTGTATCTCCAAAGAAAGTATGGAAACCTAAACTTTAATTCTCAAGTAGAATGTTTAATAAGTAGATGTCACTCTTACTTCTTATTTAACTTCTCAATGATGGAAATGAACTTGTATATAGAAGTGGATTCGACCCTAAATCATTTCAAAAAAATTGGCTAACAAGGTCAACCAAACTGACATAGCATAGTTTCAAACAATAATTCATTAGGTCATGATCTAGGTCAGCCAAAGGTCAAACTAGCTCCTAAGTAAAAAATACCCAAAACTGTACAGGGTTGACCTAGTTGACCTAGTATAACTAACTAACAAAATGGAATTAAGGTGAGGAATAGGAGGATGAAATGTAGAAAATGATTGGAAGGGATAAAATATAAAATAAAAAGCTTAGGGTTAATGGTTTTAGGAGATAAGTGTGTAGATAACATGTGGAAAAAGGGACAACAATCCTACGAATCACCAATGGTCTACCCATCCCTTTCTTAGTGCACCCCTTAGGGCATGCACTTAGAGAGATTGAGAATCGAAGGGGTTATTTCAAGATACAAAGTGTTAGTAAGTGATAAGAGTTTAAAATTACTATGTATATAGAATTAGGTATCCAAGTTTTACTAAAAAGTTATGAACATATAAATGACACAGTTATGGTACACTACTCAATCGTCAAATACTAAATATTTGATAAGAGAATAATAGGTTGAACACATAACTAAGAACACAAGAAATAACAAATTACACCACCCCTAATCCATACACTAGATAAGAAAAGGGACATTCATCCAAGAGAGCATAAGAGTTCTACTCAGCTTATTCGATTCTAAATCAGAAAAGGTAAATTAAATATAGATATGTGTTCATGGTTTGTAATCCATAATTGCTTGAAATGTGAAGCTAAATTATGCTACCATAATTTTCATGCTTTCGTTAATTTTCATAAATAGAATCCAACTCAATATTTTACATGAAAACCAACCATAACAAAATCAAATAACCTTGGGTTTAATGAAATGCAATCCAACTAGGAGTTCATTATTTAACATTTATAAATGTGGGTAGTTAATACAAATAACCATACATTAAAACAATTCATCAACAAGAATTTTTAGATTAAACAAACATGACAATTTTACCATTGCATTTTGAGGTGAGTATAGTTTTATGAGGTACAATCCAAAGTAGTAAGAGGGTAATACCAACCATTATCAAAAGCACCAAATTATACTCATTCACCTCAAATTTTAACATATATAGTGGTTGATAAATTTATTATAAAATGGTTTTAAGACATTATGAAGAAATTTTTCCATAATTAAGGAGGCATATATGCATCTAAACATGACCTTGTGGTCAAAATGAAAACATAATAATTTTGATTTTTAATTCCAACAATACCTCAATACAATAAATGAGGTTATAATTTGAGTTTGTAAATATTTTTTTTAAATCCATATAAAATCAACAACCATTCATGATAAAATCATTATCAACCATCAAGATCAACCCAATTGTTTCTAGTAGTAGTGGAGGGTAATACAAAGAGAATAGGTTGTTTCTAGGACAAATAGGGATACACATCTATAGGGCATAATATGATGCTAAAACATGATTTTATTTAGTAAGATTTGAAACCCCTAAATATGTATTTATTTCCCTTGGAATAACTAAATTTAAAGGCATTTATTTTACCCTAGAAAATCTGAAATTGATTTTGGGCCCAAACTCATTCTTCAACCATGTTGTATAAAACCTATGGGTTCATATTTTTAGTAAAATTTAGGATGGATACATAGTTTTGGTATTATGCAATACCTAGATTAATAGGATCTTGGAATAACACATATAGGTGTACCCTACATCCCTATGGAAATTCAAAGCATTGAAATCAAAAATGCATAAGAGTCCATATAGGTGGCTCAATATTCCTTATAAGTCTGAACCAACTTAATCAACTATGCATTAAGATTACCTAGTTTGAAATTATTCCAACCTATATAATATATAATAATTCTATCCATAATAGAGATAAGGATTTTCCTGGTCTAAAAAGGGAAATTAGCATGGATTTCGTTTATTTTTTCAAACCCCAATATATAGAATCATATAAAATTTAATACAATACCTACTTCCAGAAATAATTGTAGATGTGGCATGATATTCAAAATGCATTAGTTTGGTTCACCCAAGTCGTGGCGACTCTCATGCAAGCCCAGGAGGATTCAAGCTTCTTTCATAGCCACAAACAATATATTCTTCTCTCCTAACTCTTACTATCTAGGTAGAGGGTTGTGATCCTATAAATAATAAATTTATTGTTAGACCTATCCCTATGCCATTCTCATATCATATAACTGGTAAGGGCTGCCATGCTGGGCATTTTCCAATGGGATGGAGGCATCTAATAGAAGCTTAGGTCATCAAAAATGATTTTATTAATTATTACAACAACCATAAATTTCCATTCTTCCCCCTAAGATGCCCAATCATAAATAAAGAAAAATCCAAGTCTCTAATAATAAGCTGAGTCAAAATAATAATAAAGACAATACTAAAATCACCCACCCTTCATAATTATGCCAATCTTACTTTTAGTAAAATGAATACTACTAGATGCATATTATGAGTTGAAATTTAATGTTCATGCCAAATCTAATAATGAAAATCCTAAAACAAACCCATGTTCCAAATTGTCATGCCAAACATGGCTTTTTAACATAATGGGAAAACCATAAAATACTAAAGGAAAGCAATAAACTAGTTAGCAAGATATTATATCTTAATAGAATGACAAGGATTAATTCATGCCTCTTTTATTAATATGCCACTCTAAATATTTTCAATTATTGAATATTTCCATGAGAAATAGGAAGTCAAATTTAATAATCATGCTAAGACACTTCCATTTAATTCTTATGCCAAGACCAAACTTTTTACTGTGGAAGGTTAAATTCATGATGCCAAGGTAGGTTATGATATAACAAAAACCTCCTTTTTATAATTGAACAAAATAATCATAATGCTATGGTGTTAATGAACTAAGTTCTTTTAAGACAGGATATAATAATTTATATTATAAAAATATGGGGGGCAAGTCGGGGTTTAATTACCCAAGCGGGAACTCTTTCAATGATAAAACATCTTGGATTATGCTCAATACTACATAATAAAATATAGATGGGAGAAAATGATGTTTAAAACCAATAATTCTAGAGAGGTTCAAAGACACAATACTAAACATGGAAAAGTCACTCAAGCACATGGAACAAACAATGATCCCAAAACTCAATAAAATAAATGACATAGGTAAACATTTGTAAGATGACACAAAGATAAATGAAACAATGTCAACAAAATTAAAAAGACTTAAATTAACCATGGCTGTAACCATTACCTATATATTTTATCTATGAATATCAACTCAAATTCTCATAATCTTTCCTTATTTTCTTAGTGGCCAAAGAACACCAATGAGCCTAGCTCACTCAACCTATTTTTACAAACACTAAACAAAACATAAACATTAACTACTCCATAAATATACATCAATATTAACAACATATGATATGAAAAGAATAAAATAATATGTCATAGCTACAATAGGCATATACATCTATTGAATAATGCATCATAATCATTACCATACTATCTCAAAACAAAGTAATCAATTGTATTAAGTGGTCACAATGCTAATTAGATAAAATGATCTTATAATTTTAGCCTACTAATAACATCACAATGCTTGTCGAGGTGGGGTCATTCGAATAATGATTTGAGGCTGAATTGGCTTTGATTTCATCATTGATTGTGTCAATTATTAAAATGGTGTAATTAGTGACACAATTTTTAAACATTTAAGCTACAAAAACCTATATTTAATTGTATATGATGTGATTTGGAGTGAAATTTACGTTAATATCATCATAATGAATACAATAGTTTATCCATTCAATAAAATAGGAATTTGAGGCCAATTTTATCCCCTTTAGTGTAAGTACAAGAAAACTAAAGGGAAATGGGCTATACTATTTATTCTCCTTTTGGCATATCAATTTCAAGGGATATAAATGATAAAGTAGAAAATTAAAAAAATATGAAACGCATATTTTGGTGTAATTGATGTTTGAAAACTTGGAAACGATATTAAAAATATATTATGGAAAAAGGGAGAAAGGATGCTTATTCATTTTTCATTTCATAATTTTTAAGATTGAACAAAATATTTACATTAAACAATTGGGAAATCATAATATAAATTGATAAGGAAAAATAAGGAGAAAGGATGATTATTCATTCTTCATTTCATCAAATTTATTATTGCACAAAAAATTTAGGTATGTTTGAATGTAAGTGCAATGATATTGATTATTCTAAAAAATAACCTTGTTGGGTATTTTGGGTTAGTGATTTATCTAATCTGAATGTCTACAATGAGATTGAAATTTAAAAAAAAGATCAATGGGATGAATCATTATTGTGTCCATGTTTAGAGGGATATATTGGAAGTGCATTTTATTTTTCAAAACATTCATGGTTTTAGAATGAGTGATTTATTTCACAAGCACATTTCCTCATCTTATGTTTTGGCATAATGAAACATTGCCATTTTAAATGTTTTATATGCAGGAAAGGGATAATAAGCATGAATGAATGGAAACATACACTAATTTTACCAAATGATGAATTGTATATCTATCTCACTTCATAAGTGGTTGTGAGGATGATATTTGGGAAACACATTATCTATTAATTATTTATTTCAGAATAAAATATTGTATTTCTTAAGATATAAGAGATTGATTTAGAGATAACATTTTGGTTTTCATTTGAAAGGTATGATAGATATATGTTAGACCCTATTAGTTGATTTTTACAACTTCAAACCCTAAACCCAAATGCAATACTCAGACCCCATTTTATCATATATTCAAACATGAAGGTAAAGAAGGTCAATATTAACCTTTTTAACTTAACTGTGAGTCTAGGATGTGATCTAGGGCTAAACTAGCCCATATTTCCTAGCAAATGGAGCCAATTAGTTGATTGTAAGAATTAGTGATACAAGTACTAGATGAAATTGAACCACATGAGCCTGATTTTATCTATACAAGATGTAATTTGATGAATTCAATTGACCCTAATATCATAAAAATAAATAAAATAGTCCACCAATTCAATCACAAAGTAAAATGGGCCATTTTGAGTCCCTTAAACCTATCTAAAAGAGAAAGATGTGATTTGGGATTAAATTAGGATGAATTATATTATGAATTGATATAATTAATGAAATTATGGATGTGATTCAAAAAAAATTATGGCATGTGAACCTAATGTATGGGTGGAAAGTTGATTGTATATGATGCAGCATATAGTTTAATCTATTATATGATGTGATTCAACCTAACTAAAAATATATGATCTAAAGGTACAAATACTACCCTAATGATCTAAATGTAATAGATAATGATGCAATTAACAATAATTAATTGAATAATGATGACTAATTAACTAGAAGTCCTAGTTATTTTTCAAGTCCACATTCAAAGTATAAAGATTTTGATTTTGTCAATGATGAATCTATGCATGGAGATTGAAACCCTATCAATGAAGATAAACTCATGGAAACACATAATGATGAAAGTAAAACTGAATAACATGTGATCTGATAAATAGATAATGAAACTAACAATGGATAAACTAGTAGTGAACATAATGATTTTCAAACAACCTCTCAACAAATTCCACCATTAACAACACCTGTAAGGATTGTACATAGAAAACGAAAGTACTTAATTGAAGTTGATGATATTTTTTTAAAGCTAATGTGTAATAAATTTTTTGACCACCATTCAAAAATACCAACTAAAAAAATAGGATAATTTATTGATAATTTAGATTTTGATAGTCAAAAATGTCGTGTTTGTTTCGTTGATAAAATTGATTTAAATAAGACCTACAATGTACACCCTATGATTAAGAACATCGAACATGGATGATGAAAATAATTAAACTATTGAAAATATACATGACACATATAATATTGTGTGCCCAAAATCACACAAAAAGAAATTTAATTTTGCCTATTGAATAGTTACAACTTGTCTAATAAGTTGTTAAATGGGAAAAATGATTGATTTCAAAAACTATTCAAGTCTTGAACATAAAAAGAAAAACATTAATGAAAGCAATTGGAAGATTCCAAATACTTAATGATGCCAATACCATTGAGCTCTTAGAATTATCTACTAAATTTCCATGAATGGATAAGGATATATCTAATGATCTCAAATATTTACTTGCATAATTATGGAAAGTTAATACAAGAGTTTCACCCAATACAAGAAATGTAATGAAAAGAAGAGTTGGTTCTCGTCTGTGAACCCTATCTATAAAATTTAATGAATATGAACCAAACATAATTGTACTTTGATTTTTTGGAAAATATCCACAAATTTGTATTAGTTAAATATGCTTTTATTTTTCCAAACCATTTTAAATCTAAAAGTAAATATCACATGCACCACTTGTCGTTATAGGGAACATGTTGAATTTTTAATGCACTATGATGTTTTTCACCATATATGTTGCACTTTACATAATTTTCTTTTTTTTTTTTTTAATGAATGTGACATAGAATTTCCACCAAAATTAGAGAATAAATTTATTCCAACCATTTTTTATGAAAGACCAACTATATAGTTGTTTTATAAAAAAACATGTTTGGATGAAAATTACGTCATTTGTGGTTGATTACCAAAATTAAAAAAATTGTATTTATGAAGAGAGTACAAGTGCAATTAGATAGGATTTAGTTGGTTTGAGGAAATACAATTCTATGAATTATCAAGTAAAATATGGAATAGAATCTAAAATATGTGAGCTTGTTAAAAAAATACTTGTTTCATAATTTATGGTCAAATTTAGGGAGGAAATTGTTTATGAGTATGAAGGGAACACACATAGGGCTAGATAGTTGGATGAATATTACAAGATAAATAAGGACAAATTCCCACTTGGTTCTATTATTTCATTATTTGATTTTTTTGATAATTACACATTTTAACCATAAATGGAATTTTAGTCACAATATTATAATACACTATAGGTTGCCATATTTGTGCATATAGAATTAATGCATGCACTTGATAGTACAAAGTGAGATGAAAAAATATTAAGGTAGTACCAATTATTTGTAATTAATGACTAATCACATTATATAGAGTACATGCAAGGTTATTTTGAGAAGTTTTATGGGTAGTTTATTAATAGGAACATTAATTTCAATCAGTATTAGATTTGGTTAGAGAATTACACATCACAATTCAAGAATGCAAGATTCTTTACTAGTTGCTTAGGATACACATTACCAATAATGTCTAACATATTTATATTTTCACTAAGGTTAGACATGGAAAATAGGAACATGATAGTATTGGACTATGTGTAAGAAGAGTGTTGTAAGAGAGGAGTTACAGTTTAAATATGGTGTTATTTTGACTAATGCTACAACCATTGTTGAATGATGCAATGAAAAAATGGGTTGTGGAGATTAATAAAATTATATTGTTCATAGATATTTCTAGTTGATGGATTAAGAACACTTAGAAAAGTATGAGAATTTTATGTATATAAAAATATCACATTATATCCACTCATTTCATAGCTTAAATGCATCTTATTGGACTATTCATACAATATTATTGGAAATTTTTTATTCTACATGGATGGACTCTGTTTGGAATAAGTATAATTAAAAAGAGTGGGTGGATGAATGAAGCTATAGACCACTAATTATACTTGACACATATCAGGTTCAACCAACATTACAACCTCTATATATGACATTGTCACATGAATTTGAACATGTATCTAATCTAGTGCAACTAGGTAGAATATTAATCATTATGCACTATTTATTCTCAATATATATTTTGAAAACATCATTTAAAGGCAAAAAATTAAGTTATTTATTATCATTATATATATTTATACATTGCATGTTTTTATAGCTATTACTAATAAGGATAATAAATATGGAACAAACTGCTACTAATGTCAGTGTGTAAATGAAATAAAAAATTAACTTTCGCATTCATATATGGAGAAAACATTAACTATCCTACTACATCTATGGTTGTCACTAGAACTTTGCTTCAATGGTATCCTATAAAAAATTAGATGTATGGTTGTTGGAAGTTTTTCAAACACATAGGAAGATACTACATTATTCAAATTCGGTTCTTGCAAAAAAAATATTCAATTGGTCAAATATCATGGAGGACATTAAAAAATAATCTATTGAAATTTTGTGATTAAAAAATGAAGCTATTCTTATATCTATATTATAGTAGATCCTAGTCATTTGTTGGATTGAAATTCCAAGGTATGTTGACTTATCAAATTTAAAATTATTTAATTTTAATAAATTTTATTGATTTTGTAGGTAGTACATATAAATTACATTTTCAATTAATTATTAATTTCTTTTGTAAGCTATTGGTCCAAAATACGCTTACACTTTGATGTGGTCAACATTGTTAGTAAATAATTTCATATTCTTGAAGCTAAGAAAAGCTTAATAAAAGTACTTAGTTATTACAAAAAGGGTGTTCTTGAGGTCAAAATGGGAGGTTGGTCTCTCGACCAAAAATATTGGAGGCCAACAAATTAATCATGGACATTATCCTCCACCTCAAAATTATTTTAAGATCAATTTTCTATCCATGAAGCACTAGAGGTGGAGTTCTCCAGTTGTTACTCCAACTTTGAAAACATTTGTTGTCAATGTTTCTAAGCTGCTAAACAACAGTGAAAACTCACATCTAGATGGATTTGGATATCAAGGTCATGGGAGAATATTTAATTTACATTTATGGATGTGTTAAAAGAAATGTATTTGCATCTGGAGGTCCCAAAGGTTGAAATGTTAGTTGAAGGACAAAAACTTGTCTCTTTACTACAAAATAATTACATTTCAAGCCATGTTATTAAATTTTGTGCTGTGTATTGATCTAAAAGATGAAACCAACATGATCTATGGTATAATTATAAGGATTTTACACTAAATTTATGTTTTTTTTTCCCAATGGCTTATGTTTTTTATTTAATGCATGCTTAAAATTAGGCCAAAAAATTATATTTTCTTGTATTGGGAAGGGCATTTGTAAACACAAAATGGGTGTTGGTATCTTGATAGTGCATGATCATAAAGAAATAAACTATTAATGGATGTTATCTATGACATTTTAGTTATTATTATCACTAGTTTTGATCCATGAAGCACATGAGATGGAATTCTTTAACTGCCACTTTATCTTTGTCAACAGTTGGTGTGAGTCTTTCCACACTCCTAAATTGTAGTAAAAACATGCATCCCAAAGGGTTTCAAAGTCTAGGTCATCGAATCACATGTAATTTTAATTTTTATATGTTTTTAAATTGAAAATATTATGGTCAGAGGTCCTAAAGGTGGAAATGTCAGTTAAAGGACAAAAACTTGTCTTTTCACTATAAAAAAAACTTGCATTTCATGACCCATTAGTAAAAATTATGTCAAGGATTGGTTCTAAGACATACATAAACATGATATACAGTTAATTTAGATGGAATTGATGAGATTATAGTTGGAGGATTATTTTTATTCATGCCAATAACTTACATTTTCCATTTTATACATGGCTGAAGATAGTTTTAAAAACTACATTTTTATTGTATTGGGAAAGACATTCTTGAGGCTAGAATGCATGGTGGGTATCACAACTAAGTGTGATAAGAGTCCAAGAACCTAAAATTTTACATTATCTACCACCCTATATGTGTTGTAAGTGTAAT
>JARHVA010008478.1:410000-420000 GCA_037957365.1 Torreya grandis | reverse complement strand
GTATTATTTTCCACTTACAAATGTGGATAATTATGGCCAATAACCATGCTTAAAACAACACACCCATAAGAATTTAAAGATTAATTAAATTATTAATAGTTTTATATTACATACCATGGTCAGGGTAATTTATAAAGCCCAGTCGAAAGGGAAAGGAGGCTAAGCTTAGCCATTAAGAAATCCCAAATTATACTCATTCACCTCAATTTTAAAAATAAAATATGACTGATAGACTTACACTAATATCATATAGTTTAAAAGAGTTATAAATAACATTCCCATAATAAAATAATTATACATGCATACATACATAATTGATCTCATAGGCCTAAATTAAAAATCAACCATGATTAAATAAGGTGAAAGATGTTCTAAAATTGAGTTTGGTAATTATTTAAGCAAGAGTATTTACTTTGTATATAATCAGTAGCCACTCAAATTTAAAATCCTTATCAGACATGAGGTTCGACTGAGTTGGTTCCATCATTAGTCGAATATATAAAGGATAATTTTTTTCCTTGACAAACAAGGATACAAACATCTACAAGGGATAATATGTTCATAAACTCTAGTTGTATTTTAGTAAAATTTATAACCCATATAAAATATATTTTGTTTGCAAACCATTTTAATTAAAAATTTAGGTATTCTTTTTTACCCAGAACCTGAAATTATTTTTTGTTGGAAAATTAATCTATAGCCCTATTTTTATAAAATCTATGGGGTTCATAGTCCCATCATAATTTTAGAATGGATACAAAACTCTTGGGTATTCTATAGTACCATTGTTAACAATTTTTTGTTTGTGATTAACTCACATAAGGTATATCCTATAGCCCTATGGCTATTTCATACAATAACTTTTCAACAATAAAAATTGCTCACAATCCACATAGATGACATAACCTAGCAGTGAAGTAGCACAAAAATAATCCAAAATGCCATAGTAGGATAAAAGAAATGTGGATTGATTTAGTCATCAATACATATGGGTTTATTTATTTTATATCAATTTCAAAACCAAATAATATTTATCAATATTATCCAAAATAGATGTAATCAATTTTCTTGGTTTATATGGGAAAATGACATGTGGTTTAATTTATTTTCATCAAACCCAAAAACCATAGAGACCAGCATTATCCCTAAAAGATAAAGGAAATACTTAATTGCAGATTTTAATTACAGGATTAGTAGGAGGTCATGATATGTTAGATCTATTCACCTTTACCATTGTCATTTCTATGCACACCTAGGAGGACTTAGAGATTTTATTTCATGGCCCACATTTATTATTTCTCCCCCAACTCTTGTGCTACCCCAAGAAAAATTTTGTGGTTGTTTAAATAAGTGGAATTTTTTTATAACAATCCCCTAACTCATATGCCATATTACTGGCAAGGGTCCCATGCTATGATTTTTATAAGGGGAATTACACAGAGGAAAGGATAGCTTAGGAGTAGACCATGCCTTATTAAAACTTTTAATAACCAAAAACATTTTTCCCTTCCCCAAGCTTTCCATCCAAAACACCAAGTCACCAAGTATCTAAATATTAATGACTCCTAGTCAAAATTAAAACAATCTAAGACCAAAATTAGGATAAGACACATCACACTAGTGTCATTCTAAACTTATCTTTCAATGAAATGACAATCCAATTAAGCCTAAGAAAGTTAATGAGCAATTCCTCAAGGTAAAATAATAATAAAAGCCTATCTTTCAAAAAGTGAAACAAACTCATATAATCCAAGGGATTCTATGTCTTGGTCTAACCAATCCAAAAGGGGGATATTAACTCAATGTTAAATCATCATGGCTAGTACCCAATATTACAAAATGAAAAATAATGAGTAAAGAATGTAAACACCAATGATACTAAAAAGGATTCAAAACATAATCACAAACATGAAAAATGATGTTCGAGCACATGATATGAATAGGGATGATTAATGATCCCAAAACTCATTAAGTCTAAACAAAATGAAAAATAATGACACAAATGATCATTCATAAAATGACACAAAGACAATAAAATGAAGTCACCAAAATAAAAATACTCAATATGAACCATATCTATAACTTTCACCTTGATATTTTATTTATCACTACCAACCTGATTACTCATAAACTTCCTATATTTTCTTAATGACTGAAGTCCATCAATGAGCCTAGATCACTTGACCAGTTCTTGTAAACACGAAATAACACATTGAAAATACCTAATCCAAAAATATACATTAAATAAAATTAGATATGAACATAATAAAATAATATGTCATAACTGAACTAAGCATTAACATTTACTAAATAATGTGTCATAATCAATATCATTGTGTCTCAAAACAAAGTAATCAACTATAATGAGTAGTGTCAATGCCAACATGGCTAAGATTATCCTATAAGGTTAGCATGATAATAACAATAAAATGATTCTCAAGAAATGGTCATAACATCCTCCACCTCTCAGAGTGGAGTCATCTCGATGACTAAATTAAACAACCAGGGATGAGCCTATCCATAAAGACTCAATCATATTATTTATAAAAGTTACACTACTCAACCCTCAGTGGTTGAGTTTTTAACAAGGGTGGCTACCCTTGATATTTCATCAAAATCCACCAAGTATTGATAGGTCCATTATGTACTTACATAACTTAATCATAAAACATATTAAGAATACCGTCGTCTTACTTATTACTAAAGAGAGGGGATGTAACACACCATCTAGGTAGGATATATTTGAGATTCTCATCATGATCATAAATACAACCATGTCTTCCTTTACCCAATCCATAAGAAATGTATTACTGGCTCACATCTCACTTTGTGACACTAAGAAGAATGATGAGGAGATATACAAACCATTATAACATTATATTTCCACACACATATCCCAACATGGGGCATTATTTCAATGATCATGGTTGATAGGGCCATTCATTAACAACCAAATAGTTATTTTTATCCTTGATAATATGTCTATTATCCCAAATCCATTCTTATTCAAGTATAATCTAATGGTATACCACCATTTTTAACATAGTTACATAGAGATTAATAAGATTAACCACCCATGTATGCTTGAATTTAAGCCATTTTCACAAAAACAACATTACCAACCATGGGAACAAATTTTCCCACCTCAATAAATGCCAATAAAAATATATCATTACCTTCCAGACGTACCTTTTTACAACTAATAGCTTATGTAAGTTAGGCATATTTAACATTTTCATTTTTGTCATGAATTTAAGATAAATTTTTTTGATAGAGAATCAATTTTGGTATAGTTATCCCTCTTATTATGAGGAAAACATTCCTATAAAAATGTGCAAATTTTCATGACAACAACTACAATTGTACAATTCAACTAGATTCCTACATGTTTTAGAACCTAAAGAAGTGTCTTTACCAACCCATGTTATGCCTCAACCATTACTTAATCAACATTCATCATAGAGTGCTAACACAAGATAGTAACTCATTATGTATGGTTACTTCTAATTTAATCATTACCATTCATGGGTTAATGTGGTGTCTCACACCAACCACACTGAACATTAGAGAAGCCATTCCAAGAATTCACATGTAATCCAAAGGCTTACATCATGATCTTCACAAATTTTTAATCTTGAATGATGGTTATAGGGGCAAAAATCCCACCATCTTACTATACTTACCTCATGATAGCATTCAAAAGGGTATCCAAGATTCCAAATCCACATGATCAAGATTTATATTTCTCCTCTTGATCATAAAACAAGCATACATTCTAGTCATGCTTAAAACAAATCAAAAATATATTCATCCCAAAATATATTTATTAGGTATAAAAAAGTAATACCTCAATCATAGGATGTTTTGACTTGCAAGATAACACATGCATGTATTTCAGCAAGTACCACCTTGTTGATTTTGCATAAACAACCAAATTGAAAAACTAATTAGGGCTTCACAAGGCTATACAATAAAATACCACACAGTATGTTTAATGACAACCTTTGAGAGGTCGATAAAGGAACAATTAACCATAAGGAAACCATTATGCATGAAGACCTCACAACTAATATGTGGCACTCATGGTGCACCCTTTGAATGAATCAGGTGACTACCTTGTGTAAAGGGGACGATTGGGGTTTCAACTTATGAGAGACTCCACTCCCTAGCCCATACCTAGGCTAAATGATTATGGACACAGTTTTTCTCTACTGTTGACCTCATAATTACATCGATGGTTATAACTATAACAATGATGCATGATTCTAAAATACATCATGACACTATACCTTGGTAGCTAAATGAGAGGATTTGATTATAGAATAGGATTTATAGTACACAAGCATTTATAGTTCATAATTATATGTTTTAATAACATAAGATCAAATACATAATAGAACATATATACTTGAACACCCAAACAACCAAATTCATAGCACAAAATTCTCACATATTGCACATAGTTAATCTCTTCACATATCATAAGGGTTTATACAATTATAACTATGTAAATTTATAATGTAAATCAATAAGATAGACACACATTCAGATATAGGTAGTGCCAATATATTTTTCACATTACAATAGTTAAGTATACTTGTTGGTGAAACACAAGGTTTCATGTGCTCCATTAGTCCACTCGATGTCTAGATTCTATCTTAATGACAACATATATCCATCATATAATTATACATGATTAGTCCTAGGGATCTTGGATTATTATTACCTTCTCTAAAGGAAGGTTGTGTTCCAAAAAGGCCAATCTATCTTTATGAGTTTTTATAATTTTAGCAACAATGTTCACATGTAATGGATATATGGTTCACACTACCTGATAACAATAAGAGATCCCTACAAATTCCTAACTTGCTCAAGCAAGTCAGTCATAATCACCCCGCCAATTCTTTCATGCTAGAGCTACACCCTTGGATGATCTGTAAACTACACTAATAAACTCAAAATGAAGTTTTAAAATTATGGATTCTAAATTTCTCAAACTTAAAAAATTATTTAAATACTCAAAAAAACTTGAAAATTATTTGGCAAAAGTGTTCTCAGTTATTGAATTGGGTTGAAACCATCACTAGAATTTTCACTTCCATTCACCAATTAAACTAGTTCTTATTTTAAATCAAATGTCATAAATTGTCATTTTATAAAACATGCATATGCTCATGATTAATTAAAAATAATAAAACTGAATTTAAAACATGAAATAAATGACAAATTACCACATGAAATTGATAACAGAGTTCGGCATCTCTTGCCTACGTCTCTGGGTCTACCCAATAATGAGGACCGTTTCTATTAAATTTACATAACAAATGACTTACAAATTCTTCAAAACACTGTAAAACTTCCCTTAGGTCTAATATATATCCAATAATAACACCTACACTAATAAACTCAAGATTGGTCATATGGAATCCTTCCTCAGTCTTCAATCCCCTTCTGAAGTTGCTTTGGTCCCTTCACTCAAACTACTAGTTGTGTAGTAGGTCAGATAATGGATTAAAATCCATTTGCTAGATTTTTCCAAGCTTCCATCTAGATCTCAGCCTCTTAATAAAATATACACAGTCCTATGAAGCTTACATTCAAATATAATTTCATAGATTTTATATTGTTTGTGAACCCGTAGCTCAAGCAGTTAAGGCTTATCCCTTTTACTTGGCAGGTCATGAGTTCAAGTCTTGGCATCCTTTTTAGGTGCACTTAGACTTATCTTAGTCCCACATTGGAAAAACCAAAATGGCTTGAAGTCTTTAAAAGGAATGGTGGCTAGCTTGAATAATGCCAATGCCCCTTTTGGTGGGCTCTAGGGGCTTAACTTAGCATGACTAGTTGGTTGGTCCACCAATCTTAACATATATGCTAAGCAACCTATCCTCTTCTCATGTCTCCAAACATGTCAATGGTTTTATGTGGCTCCTTGACATGGGTGCATGATAACAGATTTATCCCCATGGCATTTGATTCACCCTCAGACTTGGCATTATGCCATCTTTAGCATAGAATATGGCTCGGTCTTGTATCCAATATTTGGGAATATTGACTTAGCCTTCAAAATCAAGCTATGTGGATTTGGCAATATGAGTTGGCATTTCTCATGGTGTGTCCAAATTGGTATTTAATCTTGAGCTTGAATCAACAAGGTGGTTGGAAGGCCATGGTAAGTTGGTTCTCCCATGTGGCATATGGGGAAATGGTAATTACAAATATCACCAAGCTATTAAAAACACATGTAATTCAATTGTCACACATGCATCTAGTGGGCACAATATAATGATTTAAAATAAAAGTCAAATACAATGCAATGTGAGATGGAGGCCAAAGCATCCCTCCTTAATCAAGTGTGTCGACCCTCGCTAAGGGCCCCCACTGAGCCAATAGCAGGGCCCACAAATCTCCATACGACCACCTGTCAAAGACCAGAGGATGAAACCAAACCAAAACACCAACCAAATTTTTTGAATGAATGTCCAAAACTGACTTCCATGTGTCAATGATTGATTGGTTCACTTGTTGCATTCACATTGTGACACCTGCTTATTTTGTCAGTCATAAAATAGCTTTAATAGCCTATATCTTAGGCATTTGGACTCCATTTTGTGATCCGAAAGAAGCACCAAAAATCTCTCGATGAGTTCTATGCTGTGAAATTGGTTTCATCATGAATTTGGAACTTTTTATAAACTAAATTATGGATCACACCTCCCTAAAAAAGAGGCTTTTGGTCTACAAAAGTCTACTATCTCCTCAAAATTGATAATTATTCTACTACATCACATCAAACAAAACCCAATCATAGAAAGAGATAAACATTGGAAAAATAAATGATTCACAACTCAAGTGAAATTGCCTACAACATGGCATGAGTAAATGAGTCTACAACTGCCAATAAACTAATCATAACATACCAAAATTGTTTGCCCATGTCACACCCTGTAAAGTGGTGAAATGTCAATAAACTAAAAAAATTCTAAATGTAATTGCAAAACAAGTTTGTTAATGATGAAAAAATACAATAAATGTTGTATACATGTTGTAATACAATGCCCTAGTATGGGACTTATATCCTAAGAAAATGCAAACAACACAAAGTGTATATTGCCTAAAATCCAAACATGCACATAGGGTTTTACAATGCATCTATACATCCATGTGCCAAAAATAGATACTTTTCAAAAATAGTAGTCAAATATGAGACAAGTGTTGTAAGGAATTAACTCAACCTACAACATGCATTCTGATATTATCTCCAACTGATCAAATGAGTTCAAGTCCTCTAGACAACTCACACAGCATAAATAGGAGATTCTAAAAACATAGATCTATTCAGCATGAGAATTGAAATACTTCGAATGATGAACCTATCTCAAAGTATTATCACATGCTCTACTAATGAATCATCAAAGCTTATTCTTTCTCTTAATATAATTCTTAACATTGCTTTGAAAAATAAATGCATTATTAATCCACTTAATCAAATTTTCTGCCTAGTTAACTTGATTTCCTTAGTGGATTCCTTAACATCATTATGGACTGATTTAACTTCATTAAACTTATTAATAGATTGATAAATCATCTTAGTTTTACCATGATTAGAATGAGAAGATGATTGAAGTTTAAAACAATGATCAATCTGATGTCCACTCATATGGCAATGAGTGCAAACAACGTTCTTAGGTGAGGTCTCCCTTTTACCTCTTCTCATTTTGCCATGACAAGAATGGTTTTTAACACCTGCAATTTGCTTAACCAAAGCATATCTCTTCTAAAAAAATGAAACACTATGGTTATGCATTCCAAAAAAAGTGAAAGGAAATGATTGCATCATCTTCTTCATGTTAAATCCAAATTTCTTAAACATAAAAAGTGGATCAAAAGATTTAGTGCTAACTCTAGTGTAGGAACTAGGAGGTGGAATCTCAATACGTCATCTACATGTTCTCTTACACTGCACATGCTCTACTAGTGGCTTAAGACCTTTTCTATCAAAATGTTGTCTTCCTTTATCCATAGAGGAAGTTTCTCCAATATCCACCTATTCACTAGTGTAACCCAAACCTACGTGAAGAGATCTATGCTCTACTTGTATTGGGATAGTAATTACTTGGCCATCTCAACCAAGACCTCTTCCATTAAAACCCATTTTAATCAACAATTTGGATCCCATACCCTTAGTGTGCTATTAAAAGCTACCAAAAGCATCATTACTTGGATTTGAATATGAATGGAAAGAAGAAGTAGATGAATTGCATGGTGAATAACATACAGTGCATTCAGTCATAGTCTCTGCATTTGAAGTAGAAGGTATTGACTTCTTTTACTCACCACACTATAATTTGATCAAGAGCTCATCCTTAGATTCAAGCTCCAATTTCAAACTTGCAACTTGCTCTTCAAGAGTTAAGAGCTTGCCTCTCAAGAATGCATTTTCATCCTAAATCTGGGTGTTGATGGCTTCAAGCTCTTCCATCTTAGTTTTATGTGACAACTTGCCCATGGTTTCCTACAAACACACTAATTCCACAACTGCACATTGCAATCTAATCAAGTCTACAAAATACTATAAACCAATAAACTAAAAGTAATTGTCAATTCACAAAAATTGAAACAAATTCTGAAATAGAAGAAAAAAACAACCAACCATTAAATCCCATTGATCAACTGCTCTAATACCAATTTGATCTTTAAACTACAATAATAAACTCAAAGTGAAGTTTTAAAACTATGAATTTCGAATTTCTCAAACTTAACAAATTCTCTAAATACTCAAAATAACTTACAAATTGTTTGGCAAAAGTGTTCTCAGTTATCGAATTGGATTGGAACCATCACCAGACTTTTCACTTCCATTCACCAATTAAACCGGTTGTTATTTTAAATCAAATGCTATAAATTGTCATTTTATAAAAATTTCATGTGTTCATTATTAATTAAAAATTACAAAACTAAATTTAAAACATGCAATAAATGACAAATTACAACATGAAATTGATAATAGAGTTTGGCATCTCTTGTCTACGTCTCTGAGTCCACCCAATAGTGAGGACCATTTATATTAAATTTTTGTAACAAATGGCTTAAAAATTCTTCAAAACACTACACAAATTCCCTTATGTCTAATCTCTATCCAAGAATTCTACCTACACTGATAAAATCAATCTCGATCACACAGAATCCTTCCTTAGTCTTCAATCACCTTCCAAAATTGCTTTGGTCCCTTCACTCAAACTATTGGTTGTGTACCAAGTTGGATAATGGATTAAAATCCATTTGGTATCTTTCTCCAAACTTCCATCTAGCTCTTGACCTCTTAATAAAAAATACATAGTCCTGTGAAGCTTACATTCAAATACAAGTTCATAGCTTTTATATTGTTTGTGAACCCATAACTCAAGAGGTCAAGTCTTATCCCTTTTGCTTGACAGTTCATGAGTTCAAGTCTTCAGACTCCTTTTTGGGTGTACTTAGACATATCTTAGTCCCACATTGGTGAGATCAAAATATCTTGAAGTCTTTAAAAGGAATGGCGGCCAGCTTGAATAATGCCGATGCCCCTTTTGGTGCACTCTAGGCGCATAACTTAGCATGACTAGTTGGTTGGTGGGCCATTTTTAGCATAGATGCTAAGCATCTTGTCCTCTTCTCATGTCTCCACACCTATCAATGATGTTACATGGCTCCTCCACATGGGTACATGATAACATATTGATCCTTGTGGCAATTGATTCACCCTTAGACTTAGCATTATGCCATCTTTAGCATAAAATATGGCTCAGTCTTGTATCTAATATTTGGGAATATTGACTTGGCCTTCAATCTCAAGCTATGTGGACTCAACAATATGAGTTGGTATTTCTCTTGGTGTCTCCCAACTAGTATGTAATCTCAAGCTTGACTCGCCAAGGTGGTTGGAAGGCTGTGGTAAGTTGGTTCTCCCATGTGGCGTCTAGGGAAATGGTAATTAAAAATATTACCAAGCTATTAAAAA
>JARHVA010008478.1:287500-405000 GCA_037957365.1 Torreya grandis | reverse complement strand
TTAATTATGCAATTAATGTACCACATACATAATATTACATAAATTATTAACTATGATCATGGTTAACCAACCTTTTTCTTGGTTTCAAAAACATCATTGATTAAATCCAACTTCTCATACTTTGAACAATGAGAAAACTGTATCGAGATCAATAACTTAATAAACAATTCCCATTAAAGATCAATTGATAACCTTATACGTTTTATAACCTTATTTATGGATTACATATATATACATATAAGTTTAGTGAAAGCAATCAAGAGTTTCAAACTTGAACATATAAAATATTTCAAGGCAAGATACCTTTCCTAACAAAATGTAACAAAAATATCATTGTATAATTTTTCTTCTGTATGCCAGAATAGTAAAGATAAAACATTTGTAAGAGTACTTATTGCTCATTAGATTCATATTTATTTAAATAATAATATAAATAAAAATTATTTAAGTTCATTATGAACTACAAAAGTACCATATTACAACCATTCAATAAATATGACAAATCATAATTATATAAGTAAGTTAATATCCACTTGATATTCATGCATCATGATGCTACCCCATATGCAGTATGAATTGATATGCATGCATATCACCAACACAACAATGCCATATCACCATAGTCTATGATACATGTCTTATATCATAGTCATAAAAATTATTTACAATAATGAAACTATTGTGATCAACAATTATATACAACATACTAATCAGATCAATCCATCAATCATAAGATCGTAAATCCACTCCATAGGTGATAAGTACATTTTATACAAGATGAAAAATCCTAAGGTACATCATTATGATCCCAAACATTAGTGGCCTTGACCACCCTAACCATCAATTGGATGGTGTAATCAAGATTCCATGTTTTACCATAAAGTTATGAGCATACATGTGATGCAAGCCATGGTACACCAATCAACAACAAAATATCATTTAATAAAATGACACGAACAATAAATAGTAAATACCAGGTCTAGCATAATGACCAAAACCACAAAAAATAATATCTTGTACAACACTCAATCTTATAAAATAAAAGGACATTCATCCAAGGGGCCATAGGAGTTCTTCTCATCTTTTCAGCTTCAAACTCAAGAAGTCAGATTAGAGGTAAATTTGAGTTTGTAGTTTTAGAATTTCAATTTCATGAAATTCCAAGATAAAATTTACTATCTATAATTCCCATGTTTCCTTGAATTATCATAAGCAACATATAACTCAAGACTTAATAAACAATCTAGCCACATTAAGATTAATTAAATATAGTCAATCCAAGAAGGTATTGTTTACCACTTAAAAATGTGGGAAATTAAAAATAATAAACATGCTTAAAACAATACACATGTAAGCATTTAGATCTTAATTAAAGTGTTAATAGTTTCATAATACATATTATGGTCGAGGTAATTTATAAAGGCATGACAAAATGGAAAGGAGGCTAAGCTCAGTGATTAATAAACCCCAAATTATACTCATTCACCTCAATTTAAAAAAAATATGATTGACATATTTAAACTAATATCATATCATTTAAAGGCATTATAAATAACATTCCCATAGTAAAGGAAGTATACATGCTTACATAACTGACCCAATAGACCAAAACGATAAAATAAAAAAATAAAAAATAAAAAACATACAAACATACATTTGCCCTTTAAGCATAGCCATGCTTCAATAAGGTGAAAGAGGTTATAAAATTAAGTTTGGTAATGATTTAAGCAAGTTTAATTAGCTTGTATAAAATCAGCATCCACTCAACTATAAAATCCTTATCAAACATGAGGATGAACCCAATTAATTTCAGCAGTAGTGGGAGATGTAAAGGATAAATTGTTTCCATGCCAAATAGGGATACAAACATCTACATGGTGCAATATGTTCAGAAAATTTGATTGTATTTTTCTAAAATTTAAAACTCCATAATATGTATTTCATTCCCAAACCATTTTAACTAAAATTTCATGTATTAATTTTTACATAGCCCTTGAAATTAAATTTTTGGCCAAAATTAATTTACAACCACGTTTTTATAAAATCTACAGGGTTCATAGTTCCATTAGAATGGATACAAAGCTCTTGTGTATTCTGAAATACCTTACATGACAAGATTTATTTTGTGATTAAACCATATAGGGTGTACCCTATAGCCCTATGGCTATTTCATATAATAATTTTACAACAATAAAAAATGTTCACAATCAACTTAGGTAACTTAACCTAGAAGCTAAGTAGTGCCAAAATAATCTAAAATGCCATAACATGGACAAATCTGGATTGATTTACTCATATATACAGATGGGTTTATATATTTCGTATCAATATAAAAACCATACAATATTTAATAATATTCTCCAAAATAGACATAATCAATTTGCCTATTTTATATGGGAAAATGTCATGTGGTTTCATTTATTTACATCAAACCCCAAATCCATAGAGACTAGCATTGTCCCTAAAAATTTAAGGCAATACTTACAGATTTTAACTGCAAGCTTAAGCAGAGGTGCCTTAGATTGATTAACCCTTTCCATTTTCATCTCCATTAAGGCTAAGGATTCAAGGATTATCTTTCACATCCCACATTAAGGATTTCTCCCCCAACTCCTACACTACCCATGGTAGAAGGCCGTGTCTATTTTAACCAATGGAAATTTTTTCTAAAAAACCTATAAATCGTATGCCATGCTACTGGTAGGGGTTTTATGTCAAAATATTTCTAAGGGAAATCATATAGAGTAAGGGAGAGTTCAAGAGTTGGCCATGCCACATTGAAACTTTTAACAACTAAAAATGTTTTTCCCTTCCCTAAACTTTCCATCCAAAAATTCTAAGTTGTTGAGTATCCAAATATCAATTATGCCCTGTCAAAATTAAAATAAGCTATGACCAAAACCAAGCTAAGACATATCCCACTAGCATCACACCAAACTTAGCTTTTTAATGAAATGGCAAATCTAACTATGCTTAGGAAAGTTAATGACCAATTATTCAAGGCAAAATAATAAAAAAAATACCCTCTTTTAAAAGGAAAAACAAAATCATATAATCAAAGGGAGTCTGAGTCAAGTCTAGCTGATCTAAAATGGGGTTATTAACTCAATGCTAAATCATCATGGCTAGCACCCAAGGCTACATAATAAAACATAATGGGCAGAAAAGAAAGTTAAAAACAATGCTATAAAGAATTCAAAACACTATCATGAACATGAAAAATGATGCTTGAGCATCAGGTATGAATAAGATGATTAATGATCGAAAAACTCATTAAATTTGAACAAAATAAATAATAATGACATAATTGATCATTCAAAAAATTACACAAAGACAATAAAATAAAGTCACAAAAATCAAAAGACACAATACGAACCATCGTTATAGTTGTCACCTTAATTTTTTACTTATTGGTACCAACTCGACTGCTCATAAAATTATTATGTTTTCCCAATGGTTGAAGTACACTAATGAGCCTAACTCACTCGACTGGTTCCTACAAATACCAAATAACACATTAATAGTACCAACTCTAGAAATGTACATCAAATAAAACTTGATAGGAACATAATAAAAGAATATGCCATAACTGAAGTAGACATATATATCTACTTAACAATGCAACATAATCAATATCGTACTGTCTCAAAATAAATTAATTAACTATACTAAGTAGTCATGAACTCAATTTGGTTAAGATGATCCTTTAAGGTTAGCATGCTAGTAACAACAAAATGCTTCTCAAGATGGGGTTGTAATACATCACTCTAACTTTTTCCATGGATTGGTCCTAGAGGTTAAATTGATGTGTTGTGGGGTGAAATTATAGGTATGTGACATGCATGTTAGGGTTCTTTTAGTTTGTTCCAATGACTTACTATTTCTATTTTATGCATGTTAGAGGACATGTTAAATAATTACATTTTTCTTATATTTTGAAGGGTTTTCTTGAGGCCATAAATGGTAGTGGGTATCTCAAATGGGTGGGATCATAGGTAAAAACAATGTAATGGATGTTATTTACCACCATGAACATCTTGACAGTGCTAGTTTCTAGAATCGAAGAACTAGAGGTAGAGTTATCTATTTATCAGTTCAACTCTAACAACATTTGTTGTTAGTGTTTCCACACTCTTAATTAATTATGAAAACATGCATCTAGATGAGTTTGGAGGTATACTATATAGGTCATGGGAGAATGTGTATTTTACCTTATTGGACGTTTTCAAAGTGATGGACTTGCACATAGAGGTTATAGAGGTGGAAATGTTAGTAGGAGGATAAGAACATGTCTTTTCACTATAAAAGATTGCATTTTAGGACCTATTACTACAAATTTCACCATAGATTGATAGTGAAGCTTAAATCAACATGATGTAGGGTGAAATTATATATATTTGACTTACACATGATTTTTTTTTAATTCATTCCAATGAATTATGATTTTTTTTACTAATGCTTAAATTTAGAATTAAAATTTTCATTTTTCTTATATTGGGAAGGGGTTTTTTGAGGATGAAATGGATGGTGAGTCTCTCAACTAGGAATGATGAGGGGCCAAGAACCTAGTCCTAGACATTATCTACCACAATACATATGTTTTAATAATTGATTTCTAGCCACAAAGCACTATATGTGGATTTATCAAATTGTCGCTTCAACTTTGTCAACATTTGTTATCATTGTTTTCATTCTCTTGAATAGTGAAGTGGATGTATGATGTGAAAATAATAAATGATCACACTAAATGTAGTGAATATGGAGATAAAAATGTTTATGAAGATATAAAAAAGATATATAACCACCAAAATATTTTAAAGCCTTAGGGGACATGAGAATTACAATTTTTCACTACTTTAAAGGGTTGAAGAATAATCTCTAAAAGAAGTGAAACAAATCTATGGAGAAGGAGATAGCACATCACTTCAATATTACTTGTGTGAATGCAAATTGATTCTAAGAAGAGTAAAACCTCTCAATAAATATGGATACGTAAAACAATTAAATATTTTAAGGGAATCTAAATAAGATTTGTAAGAAATGAGTAGTCCATTGTTTGTTTCAATTTCACTTACAATATAAATGTAAAATGTATATACAATAAATGAATAAAAATATGAATATCAAGTCAAAAATAATATTCAACCATTTTATCAAGGGTGTCGACATTAGAAAATGATAAATGGTGTAGCCTAATCATGAGAAGTACTTCATAGTAATATATGACTCTATCTCAAACATTATATTATTTTCTCCCATATAGTTTTAATTGAAACACATATTGAAAGATTATAACTTAGTTTTAATAAATTACATGAAGGAAATATTAAAGATGATCGCATTTAAATATGGCCATACAACCATTGAATTTAGTTTTAAAATAATAATCTGAGCAAATTATATGTATAAAGATGACCAACATAAAATGTGAATCTGTGTGTGTGTGTGTGTGTGTGTGTGTGTGTGTGTGTGTGTGTGTGTGTGTGGGTGTGTGGGGGTGTGTGTGTGTGTGTGTGCGTGTGTGTGTGTGCGTGTGTGTGTGCACGTGTGTGTGTGTGCGTGTGTGTGTGCGCGCGTGCACGTGTGTGTGTGCACGCGTGTGCGTGTGCGTGCGTGCGTGCATGGGTGCGTGCGTGCGTGTGCGTGTGCGTGTGCGTGTGTGCGTGTGTGCGTGTGTGCGTGTGTGGGCGTGTGTGCGTGTGTGCGTGTGTGCGTGTGTGTGCGTGTGTGTGTGTGTGTGTGTGTGTGTGTGTGTGTGTGTGTGTGTGTGTGTGTGTGTGTGTGTGTGTGTGTGTGTGTGTGTGTGTGTTCACGTGCGGGCATGTGCATGCCCGTGATGCATGTAAAATTGGTTATGCATATGTAAACATTGATTGACCTAAGGAATGCATTAGTAGATTCTGAAGATGATGGAATCATATCCTTATGCAACATAATAAATTACATCTATATTGTTTATTTTTTGTGTAAATTAATTTTTAACTTGTAAATACAAATATAACTAAAATTTACATGTAAAATATAAAATATACCTATATATGTGTAGTGATTTATGTGTTCACACCAAATGTACATGCCAAAAACTCATTGCTCAAATGTGTATCCTCTAATCCCTCATAAGCACCACCATTTTCATTCAAGGATATGGTGTATATAGCACCACATCATATACAATGGTGAGGTCATATATGTACACTAGGTGGAGAATCTCTAGAATCAATCTTAGAAAGTCTAATCATATGTGGAATGAGTGTGTTCATGAGTGAACTTACAAGATGAAAAGTGTTGATCTCCATGACCACCATCACCATAGAGGGGATCTTAAGATGAAGTGGAATTTGGGTAGGTACCCTTAAAGTCTAATTAGGCACATGTCATGTATTTGGTTTATCATGTATATATTCTTTCCATCATTCCTAAAACATTGAATAGTCAAAATAGTTAGGAGTCTTATTGAGGAAAAATTCTCAATATAGTTATCTCAAAAAAATATAGTGGGATATCATGATTATTACAAAGTGGGTAATCAAACACCATCCAACATTGGTCCTAATAATAGTTTCTAATCAAATTACGCTATCATCAGTGGATCTAAAAGTGTTCATGGATAGTGAAAAGGGTGCATTGGTTATTGGGTCAATGATTAAAGCACACATTAGGTATTTTGATATTTTTTATATTTTACCTCATGTGTTGACAATTTGTTAGCATAATAAGCCCTACATCTATCCATATATGATACACATCTATAAAGTTGACTTGTTATCGAGTAAAATTGACCTAATACTTACTATTAGCTAATGTCCAAATAGGTGTATTGGGTATTGGTAAAGGTGGGGTCCTTCATTCTCCAAATTATTTGTCCAATTCATATTTTATTTTCCAATATGTGTGCAGTAAAATCCTCTTGACTACTAGGGGTTCTTGTGGAACTATAGGAAGGCTAAGAGAACATGGGGTTGAGAGGGTTAGGAGGATTAGGAGAATTAGGAAGAGGGTTAAGGGATTTTCTCTTGTAGTTGAATGGGTTGTTAAGAAATGGATTTTAACAATAAAATAATTAAAAAGCAAATGTTAAAATCTAGTGTTAATAGGTTAGTTGATTGATTACTTACCTCCCTTATGCCACAACATTATCGATTTATCAAGGTAAAAATTGATTGAAACATATTTAATTCTCTTACAAGCATAATGCAATTATGATTTGGCATAGAGAAATAGAAAAAAGTGCAAAAAAAGGTCAGAATAAGGATGAAGTGTGGGTTTGAGTTTTTTTTTAAAAATAACAATGCGTACATGTTATGTAAAGTTTACATAACAAAAATCTCTCCTTACATTATGTAAAGTGTACATAATGTGTACATGTTATAATTTTCATGCCTTATTTACATCTTACATAATGTGTATGTGTAATTGCTTTGTGTTTACAAGCCTAAATTGACATAATGTGTATGTGTAAATACATGTAATGAATATAATGCATATGTGTTAGGGTAAATCTACAAATAATTTTCCCCAAACTCCTTACACATAATGATAAAAAAGGTAAATTTATCTATAACCATTGTTTGGATTTATTCTTTAAAAGTTGGCCTAAATACACACTAAGAAATTGTATGGATTTATTTAGTCTAAAGTTAACTAACTTATCATTTTCAAAAGAAAAAATAACCATTATTTTTAGAGGACAACACTAGGCTAGATAACCATGGACATAATGGAATAATTAAAAAAAAATGTCATTTTTCATAGCTCATGACATGCTCAAACATATATCTTTCTAACGAATAAAAACTTTTAAAAAATGGTGTTTATTCACACTCATTTGAACCAAAAATATTATTATAAATATATTTATCACTATAAATTTTATAAGGAAAACACATAATTTCCATTAGCAATTTACACATCCATTTATAGACTGAATTTACTCACAAAAGCAATGAGTTTTTAAATTAACCAAGAAGTCCACATACCTTTTGATCATCTTTTATAGACTAATCATTAATGTTTCATAGCATCAAGAGTAACTTTGATCTACAAAACAAACTATTGATTTTTCTCAAACACCGTAGATTAGTGAGATTCAAAAGTGAAGATATTAAGGATGAATCACATTGACACATAGAATATATGCACCTATCTTTGTATGTTCCATTGATCCATAACTCCTACCCACGTGACCCTTAACCTACAAATTCATAAATCAAGGTATGTTTAGTGAGGGTAATCATTTATTTTTATATTTCATTATGATCAAATGTAATAATTGGATCTTCATCAGCCATTTAATACCTCTCCATTTCATCTGAAGGATTATTCCGTATAAATGATTAATTTGGGATAATTAAAAATACGATATTTATATTCATTAAATAGAGATACTAGTAAATGAAACATGGATGGCCTCAAATAAATACAACACTATGAACCATACTTTAGTAGCCACAATAATGGTAACCACTTTGAATTCCCTGTTTATTACCAAAATATTTTATTGATTCATACACAATTATTTAAGTTATTTATCATTACATAGTTTAAAATATGCACAATAGTGATAGTGGTAGTAGTATTTTTATGGAATGGACTTTACTATTTTATAATAAATAAGAAAATATATAATTAATGCCTCACGAAGTTGATCTACCAATAGCAAAAGAAACAACTAAAAGGTAAAAACAATAACAAAGTAGCACACACCTAAAGTCTTTCCAAACCATTTTATTTCCTATATTTAAAATTAATATTCAAAAGATCCAAAGGATCAAATTTCATATTAAGACCATCTTTCCTTTCATTTCTAACAATTATCCAATCACCCCCCTCCATACATAAATATATATGAGATCAGGGACTTCAAAATAGTTTCTTTGAGAAAATAGATTAATTTTATGTTTTTTGAAAAATGAATGCATCATTATTTTATTGGGTATAGATATTGCACTAATATTATATTAATATGTTTATATTTAATATTTAATATTTAAATAATAAATTTAAGAATTTATTTAAAATTTAATTAATAAAAAAATATAAAATACATCTTTAATTATTATCTTGAAGATGAAATACATTTTAATAATATCACAAGTATTAATTAAAATATTATTAAATAAATTTATTAAAAATAAAAATAAATTATTATAATAACAAAATAATTTTTCATAAAAATGTATGTAGGATGTTCCCATAACAAAAAATATATATTAATATTTAAAAATTTTAGACTATTTATTTCACAATAAACAGCAATCATCATGATCATGACAATGATGACGTGGAGAATAAAGTTAATAATATTTATTATGAATAACTCAATATGGATTATAATATATTGTGGAAATTTGACTAAGAAATATTAAAAAAAACAAAAATGCTCAAACTCTTTTGCTGATGCTTCGGAGAGTATAAAACATAAAATTTGGGTACTTTATTATTTTTGACTGAATTTAAAGCAATGTCTATTAAGGTTAGATGATAATTTTATTTATATATTATATCTTATTTATTTGAATGTTTTTGTGTTTTATTAAAACTTATCAAAATTATTTTGTTTTTCAAAATAACACGCTTCTCTTCTCATATTAAAAGGGAAAAATAATATTAGATTTAAATATTTTATATATCAATTTTGATGTAGTATAAATAAATTTTTTATATATATAATAAAAAATAAAGGCATAATGTGATTTGTTACAAATATAAATTACCATGATATTGATAAGGGGTAAGAGTTGATTTTATTGTAAATAAGGTTTTATAACATTAGTTAATGTCATGGTATTACATAAATGGATTAATTGATAAAGTTTGATACAATCCTTTAAATTTAAATACAATCAAGCAAATTGAGTAATTGTGACTTAAAACATTTAATGATAAGTTATAGAGTATATAATTTATTTTGAAAACTAATAGTGTTAATCTATATTATAATATTACATTTAGATATTTTATTTAAATAATAGAATTAATAAAATATAATATTCTTATATATTTAACAATTTTTAAGTAAAATTTAATTTTATCTTCATCAATTCCAAAAAACATTAAATCAAACATATAGATGTCTACTTATAACATCTCATTGATTCATTTCAAATATTTAAAATTTATTATTAAATCACAATTCACCTTTAATTAATTTTATCATATGTGCTTATATTCTCAATAAAGGTGAAAAAAATTCCATATAAATAAGTTAAATTATGTTCATGACACAGGTTGTGTTGATCACTAGAGTTGTTAAATAAATTATTTTCATTTAGATTTGATATTTTATAGCTAAAATTTTTAATCATAAAAGTTGTTATATTCAATTAGGTTTGATATTTTGTAACTAAAATTTGTAATCATAAATGTATGTAGGATTTACAACAAGTTAATATTTAAATATTTTTAAAGGCATTTTTATGCAACACATAATCATAGATGGAATAAAATCATAGATGGAATAAAATCATAGAGGGGGGCTATCAGTTGATTGTGCACGTGTTGTTCTCATACAACTTGTAAGAAAATTTTCCACAAATTTAAATATATTGAGGTTTCATATAAAAATCCCTACCTAATCCCCAATTAAAATTAACTTTATTATATTATTTCTTTTTTTAATTTATTTTAGTAGTACATTAATTGTTTTGGCACCTATTTATATCCACATGTTTTTCTAGGTCAACAAGAGCATTGAGCTGAGAGAATGCAAGAGCTTAGGGAGTGACAATTCTTAGCTTAGGGAGCGACAATTCTTAATTGTATTGTTCAATTTTTTTTTGTTTTAGCTTGATATGTATGTGTTCACATGCATTAAATTAAGATATTATATATAAAAACTTAATTTTAATATGAGACGATTATTAATTATATGATTACATCATTTTATGGTACTAGTGTATTTTATCAATTATCAATTCATGTCAGATTGTGTTTTTATGTTTTCATTATATTTTTGGTTGTCACTTATTGTTTTTTATAATAATTCCTATATATCTTCTTTCTCTCTCCTTCATATAATGTTTTATGTGGTTTTGTGTTCTTTTTCTTAAAACATTATAATGTAGGGTTCTAAGGTGAGTCCTTATGACCTTTATTTTAAATTAATATTGATATGTGTTTTTTTATTTTTAAACCTTTCCTACCCATTGTGATTCAATATGTGTATAAATAAAATTGAAATTTGAACTTGAGATTTTTACAAATATACTAGTGTATTGGTGCATCCCGCACATGAAATAATTGAGAATGGCATGAATTATATTTTGAAGAGATCGATTATGAAAATGTGATGGTAGTTAATTCAAGATATTATAAGGTAGAACTTGAGGCTTTTTTTTTTTTACTTATTTATTTATTTTTTATAAATTCATTATAGCACAAAATGTCAAATAGAACCATACTTAAGAATTATTAGACTATTTGTTGACATGCATCTAGTGTTGCTCATTGATTTAATTTTGAACATAGAGTACTACTAATAATTGACAAATGACATAAGTTTTTAAATATAATCTGCATTTTTTTGGTTTCTAATGTTAAATTAAGGTTTTGGAAAAGGAGATTAGTTCCTTAAATTTTCATATATAATTTTATAAAAATGAACAAATTTTTTGGATTCTTCAAGAAAATGAACATGATTATTAAATTATTTTTTGCACGTCCTCCCTTCAAGAACAATAAAAATAGTGTTTCAAAAATTACCCCATCTTACTGGAAATGTTCTTATATTTTTCAAAGATTTTTTCTAATACTTCCAAAAAGTAATATCAATTCTTTATAAATATACAAAGTTTTGTTCAACTCATTGTATAAAAATTATTGTGTTGTCCACTTTTGACAATTTTCTTTATATTTAAATAATAAAAAATAAAAAATAAAAACATTTTAAAGATCTTCATTATCATTTATTGCATCTAAAATATTCTTTTATTAAAATGAGATTTAATTTATTTATTAAATTTAATAAGTCATTGTTTCCATTTTTTTAAAGTTATGTACCACATGCTGATTTAAAACTTGGCTTCCCAAAAAAGAGATAGCAATGATGAAAAAAATCATTTAATTAACTGGATATTTCTCATGACAATCATAATTTGAAGAAGGGGTTTTCAATACAATAAAAGTAAGGAAAGACAACAACACATTAAAAAAAAAACCTTCATAGGAGAAGAGGAGGTTGTCATCATATCTTGGTACTTTCTTTAATATTTTTGGTTTTATGAGAAATTAGTAATGACGTTTTTGGTTTTATGAGAGATTGGTAAAAAGAGAGTATATTTCTATTGATAGATTAGAAGATCGAGTCACCAAAAATTGATTATCATTTTTTATTTAGGGTGAGGGCCTATAAACCTTGTTTAGTGACCATAAAACAGGTACAACTCCCAACCATTGGTATGTATGCCTTTATGAACAAAGTACTTTTTTAACAAGTTATAAAAAGAAATATAATATATCCTTTTCTATATTGATTCTATATTTTTTTTAATGAAATAGAGTTTATAATTTTATTATAAATAAAATATATATAAGATTATTCAGTAAAAAAAGGCTGCATAGGACACGCTAATAATACTATATTAAGCCATGTTTAAGAAGCAAAAAGGTTCAAGGCACCCACAACAATGAACAAATTAGACCAAGCTTAGAAAAAGCTCTAATACATCAGGGAAAAAGGCAACTTAAGAAACAGTAACAAAGAAATCCGCTTAGGATGGGTCATTATTAGGAGGACCCCACCCAAAACTGGGATGGTCTTTTTTATCATCCACAGAATCTCATCCAGCATAAATATCTTCATGTTCAATATTATCTTTTTCTTCAATAATATACTAAGACAAAATGACTAAATTAAACTAAAAAAATATATTATCAAATATTTGAAGAAAACCATCCAGAAAACTTTCAATCTAAGAAGAACCCCACAGCTAACCGTGTCAAGATGGTTCACTCTAATTTTTTTGAATTGCAATTAATTTAAAAGGAAAACAAAACATACTTTGCTAATGGGTAAGAGTTGTTCTGTAAGCGAATTACAAGCAAAGAGCAAATACCCTTTCCATTTGGGCTGAGCACATTTTACACGGATTGCGGTTAATTTACAAAGAAAACAAAACATACCCTGGTAACTGCTAAAAATCATTTTGGAAACGAGTTACCGTCAACTAGCAAATATCTCTGTTCATATCAGCTCCATATTTTATTGGGACGACAAACGTTCGTAATACCGTCCCAAGAAAACATACATTCTTCAAAATACCATATTAAATGTGCTTAGATTTCCAATGAAGGTGACGCAACTTGATGTTAATATGTTACTACTTTGTGATGTCGACCCATGCCGTTTTGATCAAGAGGAGACGAAGCCCCATACTTCATGCATTTTTTCCGAAGTTTTGGAAGGATAAGTTTGTAAGAATTTCTTTAGGTGCAAAAATGCGAACGCTTATGGATTAAAAACTTAACCTATCAGAAGTAGTTTCTGTGGAAATTATTTACCTGCCCAAAATGAATATTTTGGATGCCTTTGATATCTCTTACGGTAAAAGATAGTATCGTATGACAAAAGGATCTTTTAAAATAGGACCCTACTATATAGAATTCCTACCCTTTTTGTTGTCTCAAGTCGAAAATTAAAAAAAATATATCGATGCAACAATAGGGACGATTGATAAACCAATCTTCACCAATGTAAAAGATAGATGCAACAATGGGGACAAGGCATAAAACAATCCGTCTCGATATCAAAGTATGAATTACTTTTTAATGTTTAATTTGACTTTTAACGAGTAAAAGTAAAATTATATAGGGTGTAAGTTACCTTGCAAGGGCCGAAGCTTTTAGACTGCCATTATATCCAAATTGATTGGACAAAATTGTAAGAGGGTAAACCTAAAGAGGAAGCATTCCACAGTTATAGTTTCAAATTTTAAAGTTTACTATTAGATTTATTTTTGAAAATTATTATAATTTTTTAATAATTTTTTTAACAATTTTTATTTTTGAAATAATTTTTGTTTGAAAAATTGGTAGCAGTGGGTCCAAACTTCTTGTCTACATTCTAAGCGTCATCACATAAACAAACATTTTTATGATTCATAAGATAACCAGCCCATAAAAATAACAGCAGTTGTCACCTCGATAAAACAACATAGGACCTGAAGTCACTCATCTATTTTCAAAGAAACAAAAAGTACTCAATGGCTCCAAGTTAAAGAATTATTCAATCTACTTACAAAAACACACTACTTCTTATATAGACTTTTTTATGCCAATTATATTAATATAAGATGGTAGCAGGTATATGCCTACAGTGATGTAAGAATTGGACCTGTAATTTATTGTCGAAAACATTAAGAAACAGGTTACAGATAATCAATTTCAAAACATTCTCGCAAAATAAGTGCACTATGAATAGGAAAAACACATATTATTGTCCTATGCAGGTATAATGGTTAGATAGAACTAGAGTCCTACTTGAAGTACATACTAGGAACTTGACGACTTTTTGTCTGTCCAAATATCAAACATAACAGGAGCTTGGTATGCTGCTTCTTCATCGGGTTTACTTTCTAAATACTGCAGAGATTGTTGAAAACTGATGCTGCATGTTCAGTGCATCCATCGCTGTGTTTCATGCACAGTTTTTGTTTTTAGTTTTTTATTTTGTAGAATAATCTGCATGATGGTCGTTTGATCCATGCACCATATTTTTAGTGGGATTAATTATAGTTTGTAAAAGTTAACTGATTGTCTCTAAATTCAACGAATAATGCATGCTGAATGCTGTGATCTGGGCAGCGATGTAATTCTTTTATATATACATCATTAAAGAATGTTATTTTCAACCTGCAAATAAAGATTTTTCTGAGTGCTCTGTTTTTTTTCTTGAGTTTTATACTCTGTTTTTTCTGCTGTTATCTCATAATATGTGGGCGTATAAATTTGGTTTAGTTTTTTCGGATTTGGTTTAGTTTTTCATATTCTACATTTGGTATTAGTGCAGGTATTTTTTCTTTTGGGTTAAAGATTTAGTAGTTGGAATTTTGCCAAAAATTTATCATGTCAAATTCTAACTCTTTACCCATTCTAGAATTTGATGGAAAAGAGTATGATTATTGGTGTATCAAAATGATGACTTTTTTGATAGGAAAAGATTTGTGGGAGATTATTGGATCAGGTTATGCAGAGCCAGCTGATTGGAATGCCCTCACAACAAATGATAAAACAATGAAGGAGAAGGCTAAGAAGAAGAATGCTCAAGCCTTATTTCATATTCAAATAGCGCTAGTTAAGAGCTTATTTCCGCGAATTGCATGAGCAAAGACAACAGAGGATGCTTGGAAGACTCTAGAAGAAGCTTACCAAGGTAGTGATCAAGTCAAAGTTGTCAAGTTACAGACATTGAAGAGAGAATTTGAGAATTTAAAGATGTAAGAAGCTGAAAGTGTGAGTACGTATTGTGTCAGAGTAAAAGATGTGGTCAATAAGATGGCTACACTTGGTGAAATTGTGAACAATACGGTTGTGATCAAAAAGGTGTTGAGGTCTCTCACACCAAGGTGGAACCATGTTGCCATAATCATAGAAGAAAGCAAGAATTTGTCTACCCTTCAATTTGATTATCTAGTTGGATCTTTGATGTCTCATGAAGAAAGACTGAGAGATTCATTTGGAGAAAGTGAAGAGAAAGCTTTTTCTTCCAAATTACAAATCATAAAGAATGAAGATGCCAATAGTAGCATCAAAAGCAATCAAGGCCAAGGTAGAGGTCAAAATCAGAATTACTCAAGAGGAAATAGAGGCAGAGGTGGTTTCCGAGGAAGAGTTGGTTTCAGAGGAAGAGGTAGAGGCCGATTTGATAAAAGAAATATTCAGTGTTATCATTGTAACAGGTATGCCCACTTTAATTATGAGTGTAGATCAAAAGAAGGTAATAATGATAAAAGTGTTCATTATGCTCAAGAAGGTGATGAGAATCCTCCAGATAATCTATTTTTATCTTATGACATAGCTGAAAATATTTCTACAGATGTTTGGTATTTAGATTCGGGATGTTCTAACCACATGTCAGGGAATGAAAAACTTTTTTCTATAATGGATGAAAGTTTTAAATCCAAGATCAAACTTGGTGATGACAAATCATTGGAGGTTGCTGTAAAAGGAGCTATGGAAGTCCATACAAAAGAATGTATGAAGAGTGTTAAAGACATTTATTACACTCCAAAGTTAAAGCATAATTTGTTGAGTGTTGGACAATTATGTGAGAAGAATTATAAAGTTGTATTTGAAAATCAACAATGTATAATTTATGATAAGAATCAAGGAAATAGGGTGGTAACAATGGTGCTTATGACAAAGAATAGGATGTTTCCATTGAAGTTTGGTGAACATAACAAGAACCTTGTCAATATGGCATATGATGATACAAGTTGGTTGCGGCATCTCAGGTATGGGCATTTAAATTTTCATAGTTTGAGGATTCTAACATCAAAAGCATTAGTTTCTAGTTTGTCTAAGGTTGAAGAGCACAAGGAAGTTTGTGAAGGATGTGTTAAAGGAAAACATGAAAGAGAGAAATTTCCAGAAGGCAATGCATGGAGGGCCCATTATCCACTCCAGTTAGTTCATTCACACATTTGTGGTCCTATGCAGACAAAGTGTTTCGGTAAGTCATCATATTTCATTACTTTTATTGATGATTACTCATGACAGTGTTGGGTTTATTTTTTGAAGACCAAAGGTGAAGCTCTTGAGACATTCAAGAGGTTTAGAGCCCTTGTAGAAAATGACAAAGGGTGAAAAATCAAATGCTTAAAGACTGATCATGGAGGAGAATTTTGTTCAAAAGCCTTTCAAGGTTATTCTGATATGCATGGCATTAGAAGATTACTCACCACTACATACACACCTCAACAAAATGGTGTAGCTAAAAGGAAGAATCGTACAGTGGTGGAGATGACATGAAGCATGCTACAAACAAAGGGATTAAGTAATTCTTTTTGGGGAGATGCAGTTGCTACAGCAGTATATATTTTCAATCAGAGTCCCACTAGTGCACTTGATAGGATGACTCCATATGAAGCCTGGTATGAGAAAAAACCATATATTAATTATTTCAAAGTTTTTTGGTTGCTTAGCCTATGTTCATGTTCCTGATCAAAAGAGGCAAAAGTTAGATCCCAAAAGTGAGTCATGTATATTTGTTGGATATAGTGAGGAAAGTAAGGCTTATAGGTTATATAATCCTCTCACTAATAAGCTTATTGTGTCAAGAGATGTGATTTTTGATGAAGGGAGAGTTCATGGTCATCAAAAAGGCCATCTGGAAAATCAAAATCTGTTTTAAATGAAGTTATTATGGATGATATTGATCATGGGCAGCCCACTAATATTTTTGTTCCATGTGCTACAAATCCACTAAGTAACCCCTCATCTAGTTGTTCAATTCCAAGTGTAAGTCCAGATTCAAGTCCTAGTTCTATAAGGAAGGTAAGAAGATTGAGTGACATTTATAAAAGGAGTTCGAATCAAGCACATGAATAAAATCCAAGAGGTGAGACACTAAATTTTGCTTTACTTACCAAGGCTGATTTTGAACCATCATGTTTTGAAGATGCATATATTAATGAGGTTTGGATGCAAGCAATGCAAGAAGAGATGGATTCTATTCACAGGAATGACACTTGGGAGCTTACAAAGCTTCCACATGACAAGAAGAAGATTGGCACCAAATGGGTCTACAAGACTAAGTGTAACAGTGATGGAAGTGTTGAAAAGCGTAAGGCAAGATTAGTTGCTAAAGGCTTCACACAAAAGTATGGCATTGATTATGAAGAGACATTTGCACCAGTAGCAAGACAAGAGACCATTAGAATGTTGATTTCATTAGTAGCTCAAAAGAATTGGAGTATCTATCATATGGATGTGAAAAGTGCCTTCTTGAATGGGTACTTAGAAGAAGAAGTATATGTGGAATAGCCACAAGGTTTTGAAGTGCAAGGAAAAGAAAATCATGTCTACAAGTTAAAGAAGGCTTTGTATGGCCTCAAACAAGCACCAAGAGCATGGTATTCTAGGATTGATGGATATTTTCAAGAGAATGACTTTCAAAGAAGTAAGAGAGAACCTACCCTTTACTACAAACAAGAAGGTAATGATATTCTAATTGTAAGTTTGTATGTTGATGACTTGTTGTATATGGGTAGCAGTTCTATGATGAAGGATGAATTCAAAGTTTTCATGATGAATGAATTTGAGATGAAATATTTAGGCCTTATGAAATATTTTTTAGGAATAGAGGTTTATCAAAGGGAGAATAAAAATTTTATTTGTCAAACAAGGTATGCTAAAGATATGTTGAAGAAACCTGATATGGCTGATTGTAAACTAGTCTCCACTCTAGTTGCTCATGGAGTTGTGTTGTGTAGAGATGATGTTGCTGAAAGAGTTGATGAGACAACTTATAGAAGTATTGTTGGAAGCTTAATGTTTCTAACTCACACAAGACCTGATATTGCTTATTCAGTTTCACTTATTTCAAGGTACATGACAGAGCAATCAAAAATACATATGAAGGCAGCCGAAAGAATTTTGAGGTATGTGAAAGGCACTCTAGATTTTGGTATTCATTACTACACTTCTAAAAGGTTCAATATTGTTGGTTTTAGTGATTCTGATTGGGGAGGTAGTATGGATGACTGAAAGTCAACATCTGGGAATTATTTTCTTTTTGGTTCTGGTTTGATTACTTGGAGCTCAAAGAAACAAAGTATAGTTGCCCTTTCTTCTACGGAAGCAGAGTATGTTGCAATCACTTCAACATGTACACAAGCATTATGGCTTATAACACTTCTTGAAGAAATTAGAGAGATTCAAGTTCAGCCCACAGTTATTTTTTGTGATAACATTAGTGCTATTAAACTGGCCAAGAATCCAGTCCATCACAGCAGGACAAAATATTTTGATTTAAATCATCATTTTATCCAAGATTTAGTGCAGATGAAGGTAGTAGAATTAAAATACATCAACACTAAAGAACAGTTGGTACATATCTTTATGAAAGTAGTTGCAACAGATCAATTTTTGACACTCGGAGATTAGATTGTAAGCCCTCTCAGCATCAAGGGGGAGTATGTTGAAAACTGATGCTACATGTTCAATGCATCCATCGCTGTGTTTCATGCACAATTTTTGTTTTTAGTTTTTTATTTTGTACAATAATCTGCATGATGGTTGTTTGATCCATGCACCATATTTTTAGTGGGATTAATTATAGTTTGTAAAAGTTAACTGACTGTCTCTAAATTCAATGAATAATGCATGCTGAATGTTGTGATTTGGGCAGCGATGTAATTCTTTTATATATACATCATTCAAGATGAAATTAAAGACTGTGATTTTCCAACGTTCGTCGTTAATTTCATTTGCTAGCTACTTCATCATCCATAATGCCTAAATCTTATCTTAGGCATTCAAAATTCTCTTGTGTCAATGCTTTTATGAATATGTCAACCAACTACTCCTTTGACCTGCAAAAATAGAGCTCAATTCTTTATCTTCAACCAACTCCCTTATGAAATGATAATGGATCTGAATATGCTTGCTCTGTCTATGGAAAATTAGATTCTTTATCGAGGTTATTGAGGATAAATTATCAAAACAAATTGTAGTACCATGTCCTTGTTCCTCATTCAACTTCGCTAAGATTCTTTTGAGACAAATACCCTGATATGAAGCTACATTTGCTGCAATGTACTCATCTTTTATTGTAGAGATAGAAAGTATGGGATGTTTCTTGGAAGCCTATGAAATGGCTCCTCAACCCATGTGTAACACATACCATAATGTGTTTTTCCTATCATCTACACTTCCTATCCAATCGTTATTTGTATATCCAACCAGCACAAATTCACTTGATGCAGTATAGAAGATCCCATAATTCTTGGTTCCATTGGCATATCTCAAGATTTTCTTACCTCCATGCTAGTGTGGATGCTTAGGTGTCTCCATGAATCTAGAAACCAGACTTATTGCATACATATAATATCAAGCCTAGTAGCTATCAAGTAAATTAGACTTCCAAGGTCATGCTTTTGTATAAGGTTGGATTCACCTCATTGTTAGAATCTCCTTTACTCAATTTCATACCTGTGGCTATTGGTGTTGGCACAATATTGTTGTTCAACATTCTGAATCTTTTCAAAATCTTTGTGGCATATTTAAATTGAGAGATAAATATGCCATGATCCATTTGGTTTACTTCTATGTTGATGAAATATATTAACAAACCTAAGTTTGTCATTTTAAATTCCCTTTTCATTACTTCTTTGAAATCAATAATGAAAAGATCATTATTTCCTGTGAAGATTAGATCATCTACATATAATATAGCAATCAAAATATTACCATGGCTTGCCTTGATGTAAAGTGTGGGCTCACTATTAATTTTGTTGAAGCCATTAAGATTTAACCAGAAGAAGGTTTTGATTTGTTCAACCAGTGCTCATGGGTTTGTAGGGAACCCATCAGCTTATCCACTATCACCCTTCAAAGGTCTTTATCCTCTTCAATTGTAATGATAGTTGGATCAAATTTTAATGGAAAATTTATCAAGATATTCTAATCGATCCTTTGCTCTTCCATAGTTTCACCATTAATTCTTAACTGATTTGATAGGTTAGAAATTCTAGTATAAAAATCTAAAATGGACTTACCATCAGTCATCTAAAGAGTTTCAAACTCTCTTATGAGAAGTTGGAGTTTGACCAACTTCGTCTTGTTAATACCTTTGTAGGTATTTTAGAGAATCCACCTTGCCTTCTTTGAGTATTTTGTTGTTGTTATTCTGGGGTGTATGGCTTTTGCCATAGCTGTCTCAATTAGGTTCAATGATTTTACATCCTTTCTCTGATTCTCCTCCAACTAGGTCTTTTGAGCATTTGACATTGTATTACAGATAGCATGATCGATCACATCTATGAACCAGTGACCACAAACTTGCATAAATCATTCACCACCAATATCATCTTCATTTTCATTTCCCAAATATTGTAATTTTACATGTCAAATGTTGGTAGATGCTACCAAATCTTACCATCTGATCCAGCCATCTTATAGATTTAGACCATGTTAAAATATTATTTTTTATTTCTACTTAACCCAACCAACTCTAAAACATGAAATATATAGCCACCAACAAAATTAAATGTTGTTCATCAAAATTTTTAATTTGGAGCCCATTTTGTTTAGGGGGGGAAATATATGGAGTAGGTAAGAAAGTAGGTAGGTAGAAAATGAATGCAACAGTAAGAGAAGAGGAGAATGTGTATCATCATAAGAGATATTCAATGTAGTAGTAGCCTGTAATAGAGCAACAGTCCATAGCAATGTGTGTGTGTGTGTGTGTGTGTGTGTGTGTGTGTGTGTGTGTGTGAGAGAGAGAGAGAGAGAGAGAGAGAGAGAGAGAGAGGTTTGTGATCAAAATAGGGAATGTGTAGTAGAAGATAGTTGGACTAGAGCAGTCTATAGTAAGAGAGGAAATTAGTCCATAGAAAAGGGAAAAATAGAGTAGGGAACAAAATAAGGTATTTTTATGAGTTATTTTTAAAAACAATAGCAACTATCTATGCAAACAATTTCTAGGTTGTTAGATGTGTGTGTGTGTGTGTGTGTGTGTGTGTGTGTGTGTGTGTGTATTTATTCCTCCACATTCTCTCTCTCCTACTTTATTTTTTTAATTATTTATTGTTATCCACTTGGGCCTTTTATTTGGTATTATTTTTTGTATTTAGTTTTTTTAAAATTCTCTTCTACATAGCTATTAGTACTGTAGGATTTTTCAACAACTGGTATCAAAGCTATTGATAAATGGTAGTTAGGTTGTGAGTACATTCAAACATATAAGCAAGAAGTTTGGGTTCTTATCATCAACCCCCATGTTTGATTAAAAAACTAAGATGTGTGAAACATCAAAATAAAGACAATATTCATTTCTCAAGAGTTATGAAAGTTAGTTGAAGCTGGGTACAATGAGGTTGCAGACATAGTAGCCTTCAATGCCTTGACTCAAGCACAAAAAAATGCTAAAAGAGAATAGTAGGAAAGATGACAAAGCACTCAGCTACATTTAAATAGCTTTGGTTGACTCAATATTTCCTAAGATATTAGTAGCTATCCATTCCATGTAAGCATGGGATATCTTATAAAATGCATATTAAGGGAGTGACAAAGTGAAGCTTGCCAAGTTGTATCTCTTGAGAAGAGGCTTTAAGACCCTATAAATGAAGGATAATGAGTCAATCAATGACTTATTCATAAGAATAATGAACATAGTAAATCAAATGAAGACATGTTGTGATACCCTTGAAGACCATAAGATCGTTGAGAACGTGTTGAGGATCCTTCCAATTAGATTTAACCCTATAGTGGTTGCTATAGAAGAGTCAAAGGATTTGAGAAAAATGATGGTTAATGAGTTAATGGGTTCTTTGCAAACCCATGAACAAAGATTGAATAGGTCAACCACCTCCTCCCATGAGTAAGCATTCAAGACCAATGTGAATGTGAAAGAAAGGGGGAGAGGTTCAAATAATAGAGGTAGAGAAAAAACTTGTAGCAGTCAATAAGGTGGAAGGCATAGCCATCAAGAGTCCCATGTAAGAGAAAGAGCAAAGAGAAGCAACACTTCTAAAGGTGGTTCTACACAAAGTTACGATAAATCTAACATTTTATGTTACTATTGAAAGAAGTATAGACATTATGCTAGTGAGTATAGAAAAGAGTATGACATGAATACATATAATCTAATTTCAATCATACACAAGATGCTAAACCTAATAGGAATGAGAAAATATGAAGCTTGTTTATAACATGTAACATTGTTGAACAAAGTGTCAAAAAGACATAGTACTTGGATAGTGGTTGTAGCAACCACATGAGTGAAAACAAAGAGATGTTCAGCCACATAAATGAGTCAATAAAATCAAAGGTGAAGATGGGAAATAATGATAAGGTTCCTATCATGGGCAAGAGTAGCATTTCAATTCACATCAAGCAAGGTGACAAAAGGCAAATTTAAGATGTTTACTATGTACTTGGGTTGAAACACAACCTTATCAGCATAGGGTAACTTGTGCAAAAGGGATACAATGTCATATTTGAGAATGGTGAGTGCGTCATCTTTGATAAGAGTGGATACAATAGAAAGATAATAGTATTCAAGATGACAAGTAATCGAATGTTTCCATTGAAAATGCAAAGTGAACTTGCAGCAACATTCAAAAAAATGATGGTATATGAGCCTACACTTTGGCATCTAAGGTATGGGTATTTGAGCTTTGAAGGGATGAACTTTCTTCATAAGAAGCACATGGTGAAGGGGTTACCCCTTACAAAATAATCAAACAAGGTTTGTGAAAGATGCACATTGGGAAAGCAACATAGGAGTGCATTTCCCATGGATAAGACATGGAGAGCTAGAGCTCCATTAGAGCCGATCCATTCAGATTTGTGTCATCCAATGAAGACCCCTATCTATCTAAGAATGTCTATTTTATGACATTCATAGACGATTATAGCCGAAAGATATGGGTGTACTTCTTGAAGAACAAATTGGAATCATTTGAGACCTTCAAGCATTTCAAGGCCGTGGTAGAAAAGTAAAGTGGTCATTACATCAATATTTTGAGGATGGATAGAGGGAGAGAGTATATCTCCAATGAGTTCATAATTTTTTTTAAATATCATGGCATCAAAAAGTAATTTACATTTAGGTATACACCCCATCAAAATGGTGTGGCCGAGAGGAAGAATAGGACCATCTAAGAGATGGTAATGAGCCTGCTAAATTCAAAAGGTTTGCCTAATTATTTTTGGACTGAAACTGTAGCAACTACCATGTACTTGTTGAACATTTGTTAAATAAAGAGTGTAAGGGATGTAATCCTTAAAGAAACATGGAGCAATCGAAAGTCAAGTGTTGAACACCTTAGAGTGTTCGGTTGTGTAGCATATGCACACGTGTCTAAGCAAAGAAGAATAAAATGGGATGATAGAAGTGAGAAATGTAGTTTCATAGGGTATAGTGACCATTGAAAGACATACCAGATGTACAATCTCATCACCAAAGATCTCGTAATTAGTTGGGATGTTCAATTCATGAAGCATGAATCTTGGGAGGAGAGACAAGGAGAAGAACATGTTGAAACAAGGGCTGATGGATCCTTCATTGAATCTAAAATAGTAGGTGGTATAACCAAAAATGCACCAATATGGATCTTTATTTCATAAAAGGTTGATTCATCTAGTGGCAGTAGCCATTAAAGAGGTCAAGGAGTTGTTCATGAGTCAACATCCTCCTCCTCTAACTCAAGTCAACATCAAGTAAGGACAAGAAGCTTGTAAGAAGTTTATGAGAAGTCAAGGTATGAGTGAAATGAGGATGAAACTATGCATTATGCACTCTATCTATCAGCTAATCCAATCTACATTGAAGAAGAAGCCAAATATAACAAGTGGTGTGAGGGTATGGATGAAAAAATGCATGTCATAGAGAGAAATGATACATGGGAGTTAGTTGACCTACCAAAAAGAAAATAGGTCATAAGAGTTAAGTGGGTATACATGACAAAAACCACTCCTAAAGATAAGATAGAGAGCTGTAAGACAATGTTAGTGGTGAAGGGCTACAAGCAAAAGCCTAGACGTGATTACAATAAAACATTTGCATCTGTAGCAAGGCTAGAAACTGTAAGGATAATCATATCCATTGCTACCCAACACAAGTGGAAGGTGCATCAAATGGATGTGAAGCCGGCATTCTTGAATGGAGTGCTAGAAGAAGAGGTCTATGTGGGATAGTCATCTAGATATGAGATCGTCAAGCATGAGAACAAAGTGTATAGATTGAAAAAAATATTGTATGGGCTCAAACAAGCCCCAAGAGCATGGTACAGCTATATAGACTTATATTTGTTGAGAAATGATTTTAACAAGTGTGCAAGTGAGGCCACACTATACATCAAATCATGCAAGGAAGGTATGTTAATTATTGTATTATATGTGGATGATCTAATATTCATCAGTAATGCAAATCAGTCCATTAAAGATTTCAAAATAACCATGAAAATGAATTTAAAATCACTGATTTGGGCTTCTTAAAGCACTTTCCCAGAATAAAAGTCAAGTCAATGGATGAAAGCATATTCATATGCCAATCTAAGTATGCAAAGGAGATTTTAAAGAGGTTCAAAATGCTGGACAGCAAGCCTGTGTTCTATATAGTGGTGATAAGTCTTAAGTTGTGCAAAAATGATAGTAGCAATAAAATAGACCCTTCATGATATAAGAGTCTAGTGGCAAGCCTAATGTATTTGACTGCAACAAAGCCAACATCATATATGCAGTCAGCCTCATATCAAGATTCATGGAGATGGAAAATGAGACACATTGACAAGCTGGCAAGAGGATTTTGAGGTTCATGAATGGAATAAAGGATTATGGTGTTTTGCATGCAGCTGTAGATAAGTTTCATCTTGTTGGTTACATGGATAGTGATTGGGCAAGCAACTTTGATGATCGAAAGAGCACTTTGGCGTATGAATTTCATCTTGGGTCAAGAGTCATATCTTGGGCTTCAAAGAAACAACCAATAGTGTCACTTTCTATAGCTGAAGTGGAGTATATAACAGCTAATATAGCAACATACCAGGCTATATGGTTGAGAAAGATACTTTATGATTTGCATGAGGAGTAACAAGGAGCTTTTACAATCTATTGTGATACTGTATCAACCATAGTATGGTCAAAGAACTTTGTGTTTCATGGAAAGAGCAAATACATTGCAATCATGTATCACTTTATTTGAGAGTTAGTTAAAAATTAGGTCATAAAGTTTAGTTTTTGCAAGTCTGATAAGTAGTTAGCTAATATTTTTACTAGTCAATTGCCTAAGGACACTTTCATGCACCTAAGAGGAAGGTTAGAGGTTATAAATGCAACAACATTAGGCTTACATAGTGTTATGGTAGCTCCAAAGTCTTATAGCAAAACTAGGGACTTAAACAGTGCATCTACAAACTCCTATATAAAATCTTTGGACTCCATCAGTGCATCAACAGACTCCTACATAAAATCTACAGACTCCATCAGTCCAGTTACAGACTCTTATAGAAAAACTATGGTCTCCATCAATTCAGTGACGGACTCCTCTAGAAAATCTATGGACTCCATCAGTGCTTCTACGAACTCCATCAGTGGATCTACAGACTCCATCAACAAAATTATGGACTCCTACAGCAAATCTATGGACTCCATAAAATAACTACGGACTCCATCAGTAGAACTATGGACTCCTATAACAAATCTACGGACAACATCAGCGGAGCTACATACTTCAGTTATGAACCTCTAGACATGCATAAAAAGGATGCAGAAGCATTTGGTAAGTTAAAAAGAAGTTATAAAGAGGTTTTGCAGACTAAGAGGAGTCTAATTGACCATGGTAAGAAGGTCAAAAATAAGGGGGAGTGTTAAAATTTTATTTTTTAATTCCTACTTAACCCAGCTAGCTCTAAAATATGAAATATGCAGCTACCAACAAAATTAAATGTTGTTCATTCAATTTTCAAATTTGGAGCCCATTTTATTTTGCAGAAAAAATCTACGAAGTAAGAAAGAAGGTAGATGTAAAATGAATGCAGCAGCAAGGGAAGAGGAGAATGTGTAGCAGTAGAAGAGATATTCAACACAACAACGTGTACCAGAGCAGCAGTCCGTAAAAAGGGAAGAGAGAGAGAGCAGCAACATGTAAAAAGAACAGGGGTTTGTGAGCAAAATAGAGAATGTGCAGCAGAAGATAGTTGGACGAAAGTAGTCAATAGTAAGAAGAGAAAGCAATCCATAGAAAAGAAAAAAATAATGCAAAGAACAAAACAAAATATTTGTGTGAATTATTTTTTAAAACAGCCGCTGTTATATATATATTCCTCCACAATCTCTCTCCCCTGCTTTATTTCTTTAGTTGTTTATTACTGCCCCCCTGAACTTTTCATTTAATATTATTTTCTGCATTTGTTTTTGTAAAAATTCTCTCCTACACAACCATTAGTGCTCTAGGTTTTTCCAACAGACCGTTTCCCTAACTCACCAAATCTCAGTGGTGACTGTACTTTTCAACTGCGCGTTGACTGCAAACTGCACTCTTTATCACCTTCCCGCGCTTCAGGGTCCTTCCTCGCCGCTGGTGCCTTTTATATAGCGGCTTTTTCTTCGCCAGCGCTTCACTTGGCTTTTCTACGATGCTTTTAAAAAAAAAAAAAAAAAAAAAAAACAAAAAAACAAAACAAAATAAAATAAAATAAAAATAAAAATTCTGGCTCTTCTGCCACGGTCTGATCCGCTACACACTGGTTCGAATAGTTAATAGCTCGGCCTTGAAGTCTACAAAATTGAAACACAGCTCCACGACCTCGGTTGATCCTTTGCCGCCACCAATTGCTTGATGATTTCGACTCTGCCTTAGAAAGTGGCTTCTCTTCCCCACGAAGTGGATGAATTAAAGCCACATCTGTCCATGCTTTGGATCGAAGTGATTGAAGATTCAAGCTCCTTGCTTGCATACGTTCGTTTGGATTAGGCGCACAAGCTCAGAGTGTCTTTGGCTTGGCTGCAGTTTCTACCTTGAAGGAGATGCGCGCGCGAAATGATGTTAGGTGACGGGAACCTGGCCTTCCAGCGCCAGGATGCTCACAGGCTCGGCTGACGCTTCCTCAGCGATTTGCCTTCTTGATCGTCGGACTCTTCTCCCCTTCCACGCTCAGGCAATCTTGTTTATCTTCTGCTGCTGGGCGCAATTAACGGATTGCTTTGTTCACGAGCTGAGTTGAAAGCTTCGCATTGATTCTCACGAACCGGTTGCAGCAGCACTGCCTCCACTCTAGTTGGTTCCACGCTCACCACACAGAACTTATTCAACTCTTCCAACGGCTGCTTCAGCTTCAGCTTGGCCCTCCTGTAAGCAAGCCGAGCCGCTCTCACAACCTCACTAGTCACAGCGATTGCACGGCTTGGCTCTGATACCAAAATGATGATGCAAATGGAATAAGATCAATGCTTCAGAATGTTAAGATTGAAACTCCGTTGCATACTAAAGCCATTAGAAACGCCTCAAATAAATAAGAGGTCATTTACAGACAAAGAAACAAATTTTACAGAAGAAAACATTAAACAAATGATGTTTCGAGGGAGTGGATGAGTGGAGACAATCAGTGGGTTGAGTGGAGGTACTTTCGGTGGAGTGGGACCAGACGGAGGTGGAGGAAATTACAATTTTCCAACAGAACTCAATGTATAACCCAGAACAGACTATTCACGAGCAGCATTGAATGATACAGAAGCGGCACTATCATACCTGGTTTTGTCTGTCAGTGAACTCTGTGTGCTATCCTTATCAATTACAGATTCCTTCAAAATCCTCTCAGCACAAGCTTTACTCTGCCTTGGTTTCCCAACGGGTAGTGGCTTTTTAATAATGCTTTTCTCATTTTATATGCTTATGTCAAAGTTTGTAACAGCATTGCCTCTGTATTTGATAGTAGCAATGCCATAGCCTTCAGCTGCCCCTTCCTCATATCCTGTGTGTTCAATGAAAATCATTACTCTTCTCATCCAGGTTTATTATTGAATGCATTTCTCATGAACTATATGTCAACATCGTGCATTTACTGGAAACATTATACTACAAACTGAGATGGTGCACTCACTAAATGTTCCCAGATAAACATTCCGGTTCCCTGCAACTCTTCCAATCCTAGCCTGGCACCTTCCATCTGGATGGTGTCTGCCAAGGCCCAAGTATTAATGGGTACTGTTACAGGTAGATTAGTTCATTATTTGAATGTATATAAATCAATTTTATCTTAGGGAAATACCAATCCGTTTTTAAAGTTCGGACATCAATGTTTTACATCTAGTTTATAAATTCATCTAGTTAAATTAACTCTGATGTCCAATTTATCAGAGACAGAGCATAAAAGAATAGCAGAAAATAAAACAAAACACAGATTGCTACGGCAATCAAGAAAAGATTTTTTAATCTTATTATTCTACATATGAAAACTACGATTAGAAGCTACATAAATAGAATAGAATGACAAACAAAGCTGAAATTCAACTGGTGTTAAACAGCTAGTTCTCCAAGCACACTGCGCTAAGACTAAAAATATTGATCATGCAAATTGCATGCATGAAGGGGCAAACAAGAAGTTAAACAATGAGTGAAGAAATTATCTCTAGTGTGCTGCAGTTTCTAACACTCCCTTTTAATTTCTACCACTAACTACTTCAACATTTACAATGCCTAAATTTTGTCTTAGATAATCAAAGGTCTCCTTTGCTAATGTCTTTGTGAATATATCTGTCAATTGGTCTTCAGATCTGCAGAACTCTAAATGGATTTCTCCATTGTTCACTAACTCTCTAAGAAAATGGAATCTTGTATCAATGTGCTTGCTTCTCTTGAGGAAAACATGATTTTTTGACAGTGCAATTGTTGATTTATTGTCACGAAAGATTAGTGTTGACTCCTGTGCTTGTAATAAATCTGTCAATACTCTCCTCATCCAAGTTGCTTGACATGCTGCTGATGTGGCTGCTACATACTCTGCTTCAACTGATGAAAGTGTCACTATAGGTTGCTTTTTAGATGCCCATGTGACTACACCTGTTCCAAAAAGAAAGCCATGTCCAGAAGTGCTCTTCTTGTCATCAATGCTACCTGTAAAATCACTATCAGTATAACCAATCAAACTAAAATCATTAGATTTGGAATATAAAATTCCATATTTTGTTGTTCTTGCCACATATCTCAATATCCTCTTTCCAACTTGCCAATGTGAGTCTTTTGGTGACTCCATGAATCTAGAGATTAAACTGACCCCATACATGATATCTGGTTTTCTATCTGTAAGATACATCAAACTACCAATTAGTTTTTTGAATGTTGTAGAATCAACATTAGACCCTTTGTCTTCTTTGCTAATTTTGGTCCATGTAGCAACTGATTATGTGTTGATTTACAATTCAACATCTTAAACCTCCTTACTTAACACATCCTTTGCATATTTAGTTTGACAAATAAATATTCCCTTCTCTGATTGTACAACTTCAATGCCCAAAAAATATTTCATTAATCCTAAATCTGTCATTTCAAATTCTTTCTTCATTGCTGATTTAAATGTGTCTACAAACAAATTTCTAGTGAAAATCAAATCATCAATATACAAACACACAATCAAAATCGAACCTTCTTTGTTGATTTTTATGTACAATGTATGCTCACTATTGCTTCTGTTGAATCCATTGTTTGTTATGTATGAATCAATCCTGCTATACCCAGCTCTTGGTGCTTGCTTGAGACCATAGAGGGCCTTCTTCAATCTATAGAGTTTTTCTTCATGTCCATGCACTTCATAACCTAGTGGTTGTTTCACATGCACTTCTTCATCTAGGAAACTATTCAAAAAAACTGATTTGACATCCATTTGATATACATACCAGTTATTTTGTGCAACTATTGCTAAAACCATTCTAATAGTATCAAGTCTAGCAACTGGAGCAAATGTTTCATTATAATCAATTCCATGTTCTTGTGCAAAACTTTTTGCTACTAACCTTGCCTTGTGTTTTTCAACATTTCTTTTTGCATCAAATTTGGTCTTATAAACCCATTTGAATCCTATGCAATCCTTACCTTCAGGTAGATTAGTTAGATCCTATGTTTGGTTTCTCTCAATGGTATTAATCTCTTCATCCATTGCTTTTATCCAATGTTCCTCATTAATTGCTTCTTCATAATACATAGGATCATGAGAGAAAAGAGCAAAATTTGAACATAAATCGAACTTCTCTTCTTCTTGTTTATAAATCTCATTTGAGTTTTTCATTTTCTTACCTTTAAATTTTGATCTTAAAGTGGCAAGAGTTGGATCTGATTCATCACTTACTTGCGAATTGGGTGTAGGATGACATGCATGACCAGATGATTCACCTTGTGCTAAGCTCTTAGGTGTTCTTATTGGAGTTCTTGTTCTTGCTTGTGGAGAGGAATGATCACCTTGCAATTTTTGTTCTTCATATTCTTCTTCATTTTGTGGAATTGGTGCTCCAATTGTGATGGTTTTATCAATGCTACCATCCCATGCTTCTTCTTCCTTAAATTCCACATCTCTGCTAATAATCACTTTGTTTAAAATGGGGTTATACAACTTATAAGATTTTGATTCTTCACTATAGCCAATAAAAATACATTTCTCACCTCTATCATCAAGTTTTCTTCTCAATTTAGATGGTATAAGAGAATATGCAATACAAATAAAAATTATGAAATGATGTACACTATGCTTCTTACCACTCCAAGATTCTTGTGAAATCTGATCTCTGACACTCTTTGTTGGGCTTCTATTCAGAATATATACTACATGTGCTACTGCTTCTGCCCAATATTCATTTGACAAATGTTTGGCCTTGAGCATGCTTCTATCCATCTCCATGATTGTTCTATTCTTTCTTTCTGCTACACCATTTTGCTGTGGTGTGTACCTTGTAGTCAGTTTCCTTTTAATGCCATGATATTTGCAAAAATCTTGAAATTTATTAGACATATATTCACCTCCTCTATCTGATCTAAGTACCTTGATGTAAAGGCCACTCTAATTTTCAACCATAGCCTTGAATTATTTAAATTTTTTAAAGGCTTCAGACTTATTTTTGTAAAAGTATATCCAAGTCTTTTTGCTAAAATCATCAATGAAAGTTAGAAAATAAGAACTACCTCCAAATGATGGAATTTGCATTGGTCCACATAAATCACTATAAACTAGCTCCAATATTACCTTTGCTCTATATGAGGCTCCTATTGGAAAGCTCTTTGTATGTTGTTTTGCCAGAATGCAACTTTCACATGAACTTCCTCGCTGTTCTATTGGTGGTAATCCCTTCACCATATATTTTTTTTGTAACAAATTCAAACCTCCAAAATGTAAATGTACATACCTTAAGTCCCATAGCCATGATTGGTCTAGATGCATGGTTTTAAAGTGGGCTTCCTCTTCTCCTTGGATGCACTGAATTCGAAGAGGGAACATCCAATTCTTGGTCATCTCCACTTTTCCTATCAATCTATCATTTGGAAATTTGTCTAGTATTGTGCAAACATTATCCATAAAAGATACTCTGTAACCTTTTTGTACTAACTGTCCAACAATAATAAGGTTATGCTTTAGTCTAAGTACAAAATAAACATCAGGAATAAACCTTCTTTCACCATTTTTTGCTAAAACATTTATTACTCCTTTACCCATTACATCCACTTTGTTATCATTTCCTAATTTCACTTCAAATTTTACGGAATCATAAAGACTAGTAAATAATTTTTTATTCCCTGTCATATGGTTATTGCATCCACTATCTAAGAACCAAATATCTCTATCATTTTCTTGAGCAACATGACAAGTGAGAAATAAGATTCCAGAATTAAAACTAGATTCATTTGTGTAATTAGCATTCTGCTTGTCCACATCTCCTTGTTTCTTTCTGCATTCACTTGCATAATGTCCATATTTTTTGTAGTAATAACATTGAATGTTAGATTTATCAAACCTTTGTCAATTTTACTAGAAGTGATTTTTGTCACGTCCTCTGTTGTTGTAGTTTTGATTATTATTTTCACCTTGATCTGGATTGTTCCTTCCATTTCTGCCTCTGCCTTTTCCTCTGAAGTTTGACCTTCCTCTTCCTCTTCCTCTCCCAAATGATACTTAAGACTTGAAAGCATTATCAAAAGAACTATTATTATTCCTATTCATTATGGATTCATGTGTTAACAAAGATCCCATTAATTCATCTACTGATAACTGTTCCAAATCTTTGGTTTCCTCAATAGCTACAACTATTGCATCAAATTTACTTGGTAAACTCATGAGTATTTATTTTATGATTTTCTGATCTTTTATTGTTTCTCCATTAGATCTAATTTGATTCACAATATTCAATACGTGACCCATAAACTGGTCTACAGACTTTGAATCATTCATTTGCAAATTTTCAAAAAAATTTCTAAGAGATTGCAATTTAGCTATTTTCACCTTTGTATTACCTTTATAGTGGTCTCTAAGATCTTTCATGTCAACTTGGATCTCGTTGCTGCTGCAACTCTAGAAAAAATGGATTCATCCATTGCCTGTTGGATTAGGAATAGAGCTTTTGCATCTTTTTTCTTGTTCTCTTTCAGCTCTTCTTTTTGTGCTCGAGTTAATGCCTAATGGGCAGCCTCATCCTATAGTTCTATAAAGCCATTTTCTACCAAATCCCAAACATCTTGTGAGCAAAACAATGTTCTCATTTTAATTGCCTAAAAATTGTAATTCTTACCATTGAAAATGAGAATTTGGAGCCGAGAAATACTGTTGTTTGTTGCCATGTCTCAAGCTGAAAGACCACACCACAATCCCATGAGCTACGACTGCACGTCGTTGCAATGCTTTGACATACAACAATCTTGTGTTTTTTCTTTTTTTTTTTTTTTTTTTTTAAAAATTCAACATGTTACCAAAATATTATGATAACAAGAAAACTTGAAACATTGTGCTTTATTTTTTGAGAGTCACATTTTATTTTCAGTAATGTAGGGCAAAATGAAAAAAAAAACAAAGTAATGGCGGTCGAGATAGAGAATGGGAAGGCTGCTAACTATGAAATGGAATGTTACCGCATTCACAAACTCTCTGCTCTGTCTTTTGTTCTTAAACGCAAGCCTACAGCTGCACTTCTTTGCTGCAAGCTCTTTCTCACGCCTCCACTTGGGTGCTTCCTTCCAACGGCTCACCTACTACAGCATAGGTCGCAGGATTTTCTCCCTGTTGGCTGTTGCGATCTACGTTCTTGCTGCAGTGCCTGTCTCCTTTCTCCAGTGGCGCTCCTCTAACAATCTTGTGCTTTGATACCAATTTATCAAAGAGAGAGCATAAAAGAATAGCAGAAAATAAAACAAAACACAGATTGCTATGGCAATCAAGAAAATATTTTTTAATCTTATTATTCTGCATATGAAAACTGCGATTAGAAGCTACATAAATAGAATAGAATGACAAACAAAGCTGAAATTCAACTAGTGTTAAACAGCCAGTTCTCCAAGCACACTGCGCTAAGACTAAAAATATTGATCATGCAAACTGCATGCATGAAGGGGCAAACAAAAAGTTAAACAGTGAGTGGAGAAATTATCTCCAGTGTGCTGTAGTTTCTAACAGTCTAAACCTTGTTAGTCCACAGTACCATGATGCACCCCTAGAAAAACCACTACTGGTCCTGCAAAATTAAAAACTACCTGTTATAAGTGTTGTCAAAGCCTGTAAGCATCAAACTATCAAAATCTGAACTAAGTATTGAACACTGAGATAAATCAATATGCCTGTATGAGTCCTGTAATTCCAGTACATTTGAGCAATCTCAGTGATAAACAATACACAACAAAGCAATTATGATGCCGAATGAAATACTTCACCATCTAGACAGCCCTTTATATATGTACCCAACCTCTATTGATAGAAGTATGTACAGATTTCAAAAAAAAAAAAATTACCTCCTTATATAATTAATAAATTTACCTCCTTATATAATTAATATATCCTTGCTTTGACATATTTTTGATCTCCTCTGGTTCTTTCTCATAATTTTGTACCTGCATTTATTATAAGAAAAAATACATTTATAATTCTTTAAAATAGGAAGATAAACTAAAATATTTTGTGAAAGAGAGAATGCAAAATTTAAAATAAATAGCTTACCAAAAGCATTAGCAAAACAATCATTCTTACACGAAAAAACATGAAGCCAGCTGCAATATCTATTGAACTCATGTAAAATCATACCGGAAAGTTTGTTGAAGTTGTGTGTCCCCAGAATTTAATAGCTACCAGGTCATAAGCTCTTGCTGCATTATCTTCGTTATCAAAGCCATCTATAGTTTCATCCATAAAAATTCAACTAAAATGTAGAATTCTAACGAGACTATGAATTCAAATCACTAAATACATCTTTAAAAAACCAATAAATTTATTTTCTTACCCACATATACTGAAGAGTTCAATCATTATCGAGAATTCAGGATGACAATAACACACAAAGTACTGTAGTAATTAGTATCCAGGTAAGAATTACTCAATTTGTTTAATAGCAAAAAAATACGAAAATACTTCTCAAACAAAAATCTATGAGAGCTTGTTCGAAAACCTAACACCCTTAAGACTCTTAGACAAGAGTTTCTTTACAAATGAATATAAATGAAGGCAATCAATAAAATCGTGCCTTCAGATATTGTTTCAAAACATAGCACCTGTAGAAATAACCTGCTAAACATAAAAGATTTGGATAATTTTCAAAAAGACATCTATCTCATAACTAATTAATATAAGAATACATAAAACTAACCTTGTTTACCCTTGCAGTGTTGACCCTCTGTTTTGCTGCTGTTGTCCCACAAATGGGCTTCATATCTCCCTGTCGATATATGCCTGAATTCAGTCACACATGCAATTTAATAATATTGCATTATCTTTTTGTTAAAAGAATGTATAGAACTATATTATGGACACACTTGGTGACTCCACGGTAGGGTGAAATTTTTTCACCAAAACATATGGGTGATGTGTCTTCTGTGCGATCCACCATTACGATTGCTTGTTGCAGGGTACGTCTTTTTTCTTTTGGAAGATGTTTGTGAGATGCGAATTTCTTCTGTATATTGGTGGGTAAGAGGTGTCTGATGCTCCTTCCCAAAAGACATTTCAACTGAGGAGCTTTTTGCTTTGTGTTGTTGCCAGTCAAAGCTCGTCTCCTGGCCTTCTGTAAATGTGGGGCACAGTTATAAATTTAACACTAGAATCCATGACTTAGTGATTGCCAAGAGGTTGTTATAAAAATATTTGTGAGATTCAAAGAGAAAAACAATCAGCGGTATGGCATATGTTAAACATAAAAAAAAAAGTCGTAGAATTGCGATATATCGTCTATGTCCATCCTTAATCTCTCTTAAGTATAAAAATGAAAACTAAAGAAGTGTTGGAAGGAAAAGAAAGAAGAAAGTTGGACCAATAGAATCATCAATCATTTCATACCCACATAATAAAATCATTATTTTTAGATTTAAGAAAGTTGGATCAATAGTACTATTTATCATTTCAAATCCACAGGTTAAAATCATCATCTTTACTTTTAATAGAATTGCTTTATTATAAGCAACTTGTATCTCTATTGTGGAGTCTAAAATGTCGTTTTACTAAATTCATATTACAAGGTTTTATATATCATGGGACGTAACAAATTAAAATAAAATAAAACTATCTAATGATAGATTTATTTTTAAAAAAATACTATAATATAAGATATAGAAAAAGTTACAAACAAATAAGGAATAGTTTATATATATATATATGTAAATTTGACCATATGAATAATAAATGTAAAATGTATCAATCAAATTTAAATAGTTGGTACTTTTTAAGAAAAAAAAATGTTCAATCTTTTTTCAAGTTTAATATAACAAATCTTAATAGAGGTGTTAGACAAAGAAAATCCAATATTTTTGAAAATGAACAATATATTACCCTAATACAATATTTTTAATATTCATGGATTCAACTAATGTATGGTGTATATACATACATAAAGGTAAGATATTTTAGGTTATGGTATATTACAAAACAACCACCAATAAAATGGCTATGTAAATTTTAATCTGTATTCTGGACTTTCATTTTAATCATTAATATTTATTATACAATACATTTTAGTAAGTCTGAATTATATTTTAATGTGTTTATTTTATTATATAAATTGATTTAATATGTTTTATACATAAATATTTCTAACATTATAAATATGTAATTTGTTCTAAGACTTGACACCTATTTCTTGGAAAAATAATATTTACTTCACTTCTAAATATAACGTAACAAACTTTAATAATTTATATATAAATAACACATTTTCATACTTAATCAAAATAATATTTATTTGTAAAATAAAATAAAATAATATCTTCAAAGTTAAAGAACAGATTGCCTTAATGCAAAATATTTAATATCCATAGTTTGAACTAATGTATATGTGTGCACATATATAAAGATAAGATTTCGTATATATGATATATTACAAAACAAATACCAATAATGTGGACATGTGTTTTGTGAGTTTCAATCTACGTATCTATACTAATTAGAATTTCAATGTACCATAATTAATTTTTATTTCTACCTAAATAGTGGCTGAGTCCTTTTAGATATTGATTTTTATCAATAGTAATTATTATACATACTACTTTATTAGGTATAAATTAGACTTTAATAATTTTTTTTTTTTTTTTTATGAAAATTTATTTATTTTATTATTATATATATATATATATATATATATATATATATATATATATATAATTTGTTTTGACATTTAACACTTACCACTTCAAAAAAGTATGTTCAATCCTCTTTTAAATATAACTTAATAAATTTTAATAGAAATGTATGTATAAAATATTCTCACATCTATTCAAAATAATATTTACTTGTATAAGCATAATTACAATATAATGATTTCGAATGTAAATAATAGATTATCCTAATGCAAGATCTTAAGTATCCATATATTGAGTTAATATATAAAGGTAAGACCCATAGATTATGTTATATTGGAAATCAATAATCAATGAAGTGGTCGTGTGTCTACTATTATTAATTTTTATTTTTTTGATCAATAATATCTACTACATAAGATATTTTATTAGGTCGATCCATTCCATCAAGCCATATATATAGACCGACTATCGGCTAGATCTATATACCGTAGATCCTATTATATACAGTACACATTTATGCTCCCCTCTCTATACATGTGGCAGGGACAACTATCTATCTAGTTTCTTTTCTTCCCTATCTGAACAAAGGGGGGAAACGGCCCATGAATTATATTTGTATGTATTCATTTTATTATTTAAATTAATCTAATATATTTTATACATAGATATTTTTATGATCATAAATATGTGATTTGTTTTTATATTTTACATCTATTTATTTGGAAAATAATGTTCAGTCATCTTCTATATCTAACCTAACAAATTTTAATAGAAATGTTTGTATAACATATTCTTTAAGAAAATACAATTTCTTTGAAGGTTAATAATAAGTTACCTTAATGCAATATCTTTAATTTCTATAGATTGATTCAATGCATAAATATATGCACATATATAGAGGTAAGATCTCATAAATTATGGTATATCATAAAACAACTATCAAAAAAGTGGCCATGTGTTTTGTAAACTTCAATCCATATGTTTATGTTATTTTTTTTTAATTGAAAAGCGTACTTTATTATATTAAAAAAATTATAAAATAAAATATAGTTAGTCATACAAAAAATATGGGTAGGAAAGTCACACCCCAAAATCACACTAAGCTATATAAGCCCCATAAAAGTAGTAGAAGCAACTAGAAGGCCATATTGGCCAAAACTCCTAACACATGTGCACTAACAAACAAAAAAGGATAAAGCTCAAACTAACAAATAATTAAGAAATAACAGTGAACATGGTCACATGTCGCAGAGGTAGTGGAGGGTCCTGAGGCTTCCCTCCCCATCCCTCATCTTCTGGGGTGCCCTCATCCAAGGTAAGAGGCTCCCACCCATCATTCTATTGCTATTGAGGAGTTTGATGCAATTGCTTAGAATTTTGTTGAGGCAGAGAAATGGTAAGCACTACATATGAGAACTTGTCCTATTGGGGAGCCACCCATCCTCCTCTACTTCCACTATCATGATGAGATGACCCACGCCCAGGAGAAGGCCAGTAAGAGTGAGGAGAAAAGCTTCTCCAACTCTAGGACCTACAACTTTGAGACTCAAAATGCTTGGCTCCACCACCACATCCCTGAGGAGGAATGTGATTGGGAGGCTCCTGACTGACAACACAAGGGTAATTACCCCACTGATCCAACAACTCATGTAAATGGTGAATTTTTTATCATACTTTCTCCATCTGACTCTAGATCTGAAGGGTAACATTAGAGATCACATTAATTTTGTTAGAAATCAAAAACCCAATTTCCATAGCTTCATGATTAAAACAAGACATATTTCTAGACTTCCAGATCTAAATTAAAATATTAGTGCAAAAAATCTATCAAAATCTATTGTATCTTGCAGGAAGCAAGGCTGACTCCCCCAAGAGAGCCATTTTCTAGGTGAACCTTTTGGGTCTAAAGGGTTTTAAAAGATAGTGAATTCATCTCCAGGAAGACTGAGCATAGGGACAAAACCAAAAAAGGTTCTTAATAGTTTATGTGGGATGACAAGAATGAAAAGTGGGATTTGGAACACACATATGCTTGAGCCGGTCTCCAATAGGGAGCCCTTGATATATAATGCACCAAAGAAAGTGATATTTTTAGGTTCCAAGAGAGTCCACCATATATTATTAAATGTCCTTAGCTAGACATGGTGAAGAGAGTTAAGATTCCAACCTCAGTTGATCACCTTGGTATCTATATGCTGGGGAGCAAGAAGATTATTTCCCAACTTAAGGGCAAACTGACAAAAACGAGTGGCTCTAGGCTAATTTCGATCCCTCAACAATGGGTTGAGGAAGAACACTTCAATTTTATGTAGATGATCACTTGGTATGACATTTTAATTTCAAAAAGAGATTCTTTATCTTCTTGGTTAAGTTGAAACCTAGCTTTCATAATATTCCAAGGTAGTTAGTCTCGAGAGATCTTACAGAAAAGATCTACAATGTGTTTAATACCCTTTTTAAAAATCCTAATACTTTTTATCCAGGGAACCATGGTAAATGAAATATTTTTGAAATTGAGAATAGGGGACCACCAGAGAGATTGAGAATTAATAGAGAGACCATTCCTAAATCCATCTCCAACCTAGACTAGGTGACACTTAAGCTTCTCCTAGGCTTTCCATATGCTTTGTATGATAAAGGAGGCAGTGATTTTGACAAGCACATGAGTGAGGAGGAGGGTATGCAAGTCAAGACCCTACCACACCTTCTTGCGTAGAGGAAATCCTTGAGCAATGCAGTTTTTGATAAGGATCTTCTAGGGTTCATCTCCTTCCAAGCCTCGTATAATCCACTTGACACTGAGAGTAGTGCCCTAAAGTTTAATGTCAATAAGGTCAAGACCACCTAATTCCTTAGGCCTATAACAAATGGCCTAAGACACTCTATGAAACCATTGATGGCCTTTAGAATTGGCCCAAAGGAAGTCATGAAGAATATTTTCCAAGTTGGCATAGGAGGCATTAGAAGGGGCCCAATAGGAAGAGTAAGAAACATGAGTCGCAACCAAGACTTTATAGTAGATTAAAATTTCAATGTACCATTATTAATCTCTTTGCTTTCATCTAGATAATTGATATATCCTTCTCACTTTCATTTTAATTTATAATCTTTGTTACACAAAATATCTTACAAAGTTTGAATTATATTTTTATGTATTTATTGTATTATATATATATATATATATATATATATATATATATATATAATACATAAATATTTTTAACATCATATATATATAATTTGTTATGACATTTGACATTTAAGAAAAAAAATATTAATATTTTAATTATATATATTTTGCACTTATAATTTTAATGTTTCAATTTAAGAGCTTGTTCCTCTATCCTCATGATTGTCTAAAGTTTGTTTTATAAAAATATATAAATATAGGGTGTTATTATAAATTTGATATTTGAATAAAGTTTATTTTATTATAGCTATATGTTCAATCTTTTATTAAAGTTAATTTCACAATTTATTTTAGCATAAATTTATATGTTCTTTCCTACTTATTATCAATAAATAATTTTATTTCAATATAAACTAAAACAAAATATTACTTATAATAAAAAATTATATTTATATTAATTTATATATTATACAAAGATAAACATATATGAATATTGATATGTTTTTTTATGAAAATACAATTTGAAAATGATTTTAAAAAATACATAATTATATTTTCTAATTAGCATTAATAAATATTTATATTTATTTTGTTGTTGGTGGGCCTTTTAGACGTTCTCCTTTTAACTTCTATTTTTTGGGGGTACAAGGACTATCCAATTATGTTTTAAAGAGCATATAATTATGTTTATGAAATTTTGTTTGATATGTTTTATATTAAGTTAGTTAGTATATATATTAGAATCTTATTTTTCATATATATATATATATATATATATAATTCATTCTTTTAATTATGAAAATGTTAAGTATATTTATTAGTTTATTATTAGTAGACAATTAAAAACTTTTTTTTAAATTTTTTTTAATATTATTTTATAAATTCCAATAGTATTAGTGATTCATTCCAAAATTATATATATGAGACTGAAAATTATATCTATATTAATATAAATAAGTAATGGTATAATGTTAATCATCCAAAAAAATGGGTAGAAAAAGTTACACCTCATAATTGTAGTCAAATTAAGTTAAGAAATCTTGGGGAGAGATCAAGTTAAATACAAGTTCAAAAAAGATCACTCAATAAAACATCACATCAATCCATAAAAGGTGTATATTGGATAAAAATATGAATATAAAAGCACAGTCAAGTAAAAAGAACAATTATGCTTCAACAACAAACATGGGGGGTAGAGGAGGTAGTAGAGGAGGAAGGTATTGTGACTTGTCACCCCATTCCCCTTGAGCAGGTGGTGCTAATCCAAGGTTAAGGGATCCAAACCATAATTCTATTTAAGATTTTTGTTGTCTTCATTATGTCTTTGAGGGTAAATGCAAAGATCCAACGACAAATATTTATCCTTCAGAGGAGGGCCCTTATCCCTTTCATTACCTCCACCTTAGGAGGAACCATGAGGTTAATTAATCCAAAACTTAGGGGTTTTAGTTGAAAGATATTTAAAGAACACACAAATAGCATAATTATCATAATAATGCTTTCTCTAAGAAGAGATGTTTATTGCTCATAGGATTGTAAATACAAACATATGCTTATCTCTGGGAAGAGATGTTGAATCCCGTTCTCAGGATACATCTTTATATATACATATTTTTAAGGTAGGATGAGGATGTGGAAGGTCAACAATATGAAGGGAGATGAAGTGGTTTGACTTTCATGATTTACAACACAAAATTTGAGAAATTACTATTTTTAGAAACTTTCTATGTTTAGATAGAATTATTAAAATTAAAATTTTGTGCACTTTTATTGGGTTTTCAAGGGTTAGAAACCACTGAGTATAGCTCATGCCATCTCATATGTTCTCATCATTCTTATATTTCTAACTATTAGAATGGGGAGTTAAACAGAGCTATGGTTTAAAAGTTATGGCTCCTAGAAGTTCTGCTACCAATTGGGGTAGAACTGTCACCCAAATTATCACTTGAAGTGTTGTCCAGATCATTCCTCCCTCCTTGAGAAGCAATGGTCCCCATTGTATCAATATTACTCATCAAGTGTGGTAGTTGTGTCTTGATTTGATTCTCTATGAACCACTCACCTTAGTGGCTAAGCTTGCCCCTTTTAACCACCCAGTAAAGTGGAATAGAGCACCCTCTTGTTGTCTTCATCCAAGTGTCCACAATCTGATCCTCCTCTAGTGGAGCAAAACTCTACGGATCAATCTCATCAATGTCTAGTTGTTTTGCTATGACTGAAGTGTCCAATAGAGGTGAAAGATATGGTTTGAGGAGTTCCACGTTGAATATTAGATGCAAACCAAGGTAGGCTAGTAGGTTTAACTCTAAATAATTTTCTCCAACTTTTTTGGTGATCGTGTAGGGACCATATCATAAAGACCAAATTTTTATATGTGGGATTATGAGTCATTCCTTTTGAATCCACAACCAAACCTTGTCACCTATAGAATAATGGTGTGTAACCCTATGTTTGTTATGGTGTTGCTTATACTTTTGATTCATCTTCTCCAAGATGTCATGAACCTATTGCTGAATGTGTTGGATTTGTTCAATGAACTTTGTTTCTTTTACTACCTCAAATCTCCCATGAGGTGTGTATTCCATGGTGGAGAATGGAATGGCTAAATCAATTGGTGCCATGGGTTATAACCTAAAGCATACTTAGAATGGACTATGCTTGGTGGAGTTGTGCAGGGCCTGATTGTGTCCATGTTATGAAAAGAAGCCCCTCATCCCATGTGTATAGAAGTTTTGAGTGATACATCCAAAGCATGTGAACAATCAGGTGGTTCACCACTTCTATCTGATCATCAGTCTATGGATGGAAGGTCATGGACTTCATCATCTTGGTATCCATCATCTTCCATAGAGTGGACTAGAAGATACGTAAAAACCTTCTATCTCTATCTAAAATAATGGATTTGGGGAGACCAAAATGGAGCCATACATGACTAAAATACAGTTAAGCATTTTTTTAGTAGATATATTTTTATTACAATTAATCATGATAGCCATTTTTAAAAAAATGATAACTACAACAAGAATATAGTCCTCGACATGTTTTGAAGTGGGAAAACCTAAGAGAAAATCCATTAAGATAGATTCCCAAGGCTTGGTTGGTTATTGCAATGGCGTGTACAATCCTTGCTTCTTATTTATTGGCTTGGCTATCACACATGGGGTGCAATATTTGAGGTACCTTTCCACATCCTTCTGCATATGGGGCTAGTAGAAGTTCTTTTGAATAATTACAAATGTATTTGCTACATCAAAGTGCCCAACTATCCTACTAATATGTGCTTCCCATATCATCTTTTATTGTTCTATAGCTGAAACACAGACATGCCCCATGTGACAGAGGAGATTATCTCAAAAATAGAAATTAGAGACATTTTTACCTTCTCAAATCACCTAATAAGTATCAGCAAAGGTAGGATCTACTTCATATAGGGCTCCCTAGGTGGCAGTCTCATGTTCACACAGATCAAGAAATGTTATGAGTGCAACAATTGGTGAGTGGATTAGACAATCTATGGTAATATTTGAGCTCTTAATTTTGTGTTTAATTATCAGATGGAATTAATGTAGATATGTGGCCCACTTTTGGTGCCCCTCATTTCACAGTTTGGTTTATGTCTAGATAAATTCCTATGATCAGTGTAGATGGCCATCTCTTTCCCCAAGATGTAGTGTTTCTATTATTTGTAGACTTGCACAATGGCATAGAGCTCCTTATCATATCTCAGGTATTTATTTAATGTATCATTGAAATTTTCACTTTGATATGTAACATGATGGTTATGTTGCATGATGACAACTCCCATGGCATATTCAGATGCATCTATCATCAACTCAAAAAGTTGATGCAAGTTTGGTGAGGTAAGAATAGGAGCTAAATAAAGTCTATTGTTTAAATGATATTTATTTTATTTTACCCCAATAAAATACATATTTAGCTCCTCCTTTAGTCACTTGGTTTAGTGTCCAAGAAACATGTGAAAATATAAGAATAAACTTGTGATAAAAATTTGCAAGACCTAAGAAGATGCAAAGTTATGTTAGGGTCCTTAGTGTACGCCATTATTGAATAACTTGAATCTTCTCTAGGTTGACATGGATGCCATCCTCATCCACAATGTACCCCAGGTACTGAATTGTTTTCATCTTGAATGTGCACTTGTCGATATTTACATACAACTTGTACTTATAAATATTTTGACTCACCTTATGAATATATTACAGATGTTCCTTCCACATTCTAGTGTAGATGAGTATGTCATCTAGGTAGACAACCATGAATGAGTTGGTGAAGGGTATCAGGATGTCATCCATCATCCTTATGAAGGTTACAGGTGAATTAGTCAAGCCAAAAGGCATAACCAACCATTTGAAGAGACCCTCCTTGGATTTGAATGTAGTCTTCTAGAAATCAGTGGGATCAATAGGATTTTGGTGATACCTATATTTGAGATCAATTTTGGTAAAGAAATTCAAACTGTAGAGTTGGTATTGTAGGTCATAAATCATGGGGAGGGGGTAGCAATTCTTCATAGTGATTTTGTTTAGGGATCAATAGTCAATGTAAAGCCTCCATGTTCCATCCTTCTTTGGCACTAAAATAATTTGGCTTCCATAGGCAAAGAGCTTGGCTTGATGTGACCCCTTTCGATCAATTATTGAATCTACCTTTTTATCTCATCATTCTTCAAAATTGATCTATGATACATAGAGCTATTACGCAAAGGTGATCTTAGAACCAAATCAATAGAATGTTTTTCCTAACAGTGAAGTAGAAATCCCATGTGTGACTTGAATAAGTCATCATATTCTCCCATGATTTGACCTATCTACTGCTATTTTTGTGTTGATTGTGTAGTCAGGGATGCAATGTCAACCTTCTTGGATCTATGTGGCTTGACCACCATGAAAATGAATTGCTTTATCTTCTCCATCAATATCTTACATTTATTGACACTAATAAATGAGAAAGATGTGGGAGGTGGTACCTTTAGTACCATCAGCATCACATTCCAAGATTGATGGTGATCCTTCTAGAACTTGATTCATAGATGTCATGTCAATCATACATGAATGGTTGACCAAGGACTACATTACAAACATCCAGATTAAACACATCACACATGACATCTTGGAAAGGTTATACTGCATATGAAAGAAGATACTAGTGGGTGACATGGAGGTCTATCCTTGGGCTCAACCATCCAATATCGTATGGCTTTGGGTGAGGCTTCATGGATAGATTTAGAATTTTCACAACGTTAGCAGAGATTAAATTATTTTGACTCCCACTATCAATAATGAAATGCAGAGGCTTACCTTTCACCCATAACTTTGAGTAAAATAACCTTTCCTTGTCATCTGGCCTTTCCTCATGGGTCTATGATGAAGTAATGATGGTATCAGGGTTAGCATCTACAATTAATTCTTCATCCTCTTCAAATGTAATGTGTGTATGAGATAGAGTAGTAGATGTTGAGGATTGTGACTTAAAAAGTAGGGACTTGATGGCTTGGCATTCTTGTTTGGAGTGAGTTCCAATTTTGTGGTAATTACAACATTTCCTAGTCTTCCCCTTCTGGAGTTTCTTAACTTGGAACTCCTTTTTCTTCTAATTTTGGCCTCATTTTTAAACTTCTTTGTCACTTTTCCATTTTGAAGGTTGACTCTTCAGATTCTTTCTTCCATGCTTCTGCTCAATCTTCACCATGAACTTGTAGCCTCACTAACGGTTTCCAAATTGAAGAGTTTCATTTCCCATTGTATATATCATTGTAGTCCACCATAATATCTGAGAGCCTTATTTTTTTCACTTTTATGGATGTCCAATCTTGTAGATAGAGAATGAAAAATGTCAATGTAATCTTGAACAAGTTGTTCCTTACCTTGGTGAAGTTGGTGCCACTGTATGTACAGATCATCATATACTCCAATGGGGTAGTAGTCTTCCTTTATAGCTTCCATGAAATCATCCCAAGTAAGTTTCACCTCAAGGCCAATGCCATCCATATGGAACCTCTTCTTGTACACTTCTCACTAATTTTGTATATGTAATGAAGCTTTGAAAAGAGAAAAAGTGATCTTATCTTCATTGGTGAATTTATTTATAGAAAAATAGGAAGGCAATTGATGTAACTATTTTTTTACTACATCAACATTGATTTTGCCTTCAAATGTAGGGATATTAAAATTCACCTGAACCTTGAAGGGTGTTGGGGTACTGAAAGGAGCTTCCATGGATGAGGAGCCAGGGGGTACAGATGAAGAGCCAAAATTTTCCATCAAGATTTATTGGAGAGTTTGGATGGATTGTTGTAGCATATGTGCTTCATACCATTGGAGGGATTCATTCACCATTTCCTTGAAGGGATTAGATGTCTCAATTTTTTCCATCATTTGAGGCCATTTGGAGTGAATAGGTGGATAGTCTATGGGATCTATTATTTTGCACCCAAGATTCTTATAGCCTGACCTCATCCTCAAGATCATACACTCTCAAGATAAACAACTATGATACCACTAATCCAAAACTTAAGGGTTTTGGTTGAAATATATTTCAAGAACACAAAAATAACACAATTATCATAATAATGTTTTGTCTAATAAGATATTTTTATTGCTCAAAATATTACAAATACAAACATATGCTTATCTCTAGGAAGAGATGTCTAATCCCCTTCTCAAGATATATATTTGTTTATACATATTCCAAAGGTAGGACGAAGATGTGGGAGGTCACCAATATCAAGGGATATGAAGTAGTTTGACTTCCATGATTTACAACAACATATAATTCAAAAAATTACTATTTTTTGAAACTTTCTATTTTTAGTTAGCACTATTAAAATTGAAAATTTGGGCACTTTCATTGGGTTTTTAGGGGTCAAAAACAACCAATCATAGCTCTATGAAATATCATCACATTCTCTTCATTCTTATTTTTCTAATAGTTTTAATGGAGAGTCAAACAAAGATATGGTTAAAAAGTTATGGCTCCCAGAAGTTCTACCACCAATTGAGGTAGAACCGTCACTTGAATTATCACCTGAAGTATTGCCCGGATCACTAATCATGCATGGTTATGACTAGAGAGGTGGTGACCTAAGATGATAAGGGATACTATGCCTTCTCTTGGAATGTTGACAGTGCATACCACACCCTCACTCACAATGAGGCAATTACAAATATGGAATTTTTGGAGGCTCTCAACTAACTATACATGGGGCATTTCCCAAGTGATCAAACAAATGCTAGAGATGGCTAAGCTCCAGGGGAACCTTATCAATATACATTTGAATCTGGAGAGTAGAATTGGAAATGATAGTAATTTTTTTAGCAACAAAAAAATATGTTATATTTCATCTCGATTAAAACAAGCATAATTTTGAGCTTTTTAGATTTGAAAAATAATACCAGCATGATTTTTTTCCAAAATATATTGTAATTTTTAGGGATTAGGGTGGAGTCTCATTATAGATTGATATTTTATGTAAATAACTCAAGCCTAAATAGATAAAAGAGGGTGTGAATTCATTGCCATGTAGACTTAGTATGGGAGAAAAATCAAGAAAGATGTTTAATTGTGGTTATTTGATGACATGCTGGGCAAATGGGATTTGAAGCCCCCATATGCTTAAGATAATAACCCACTAGAAAACCTTGATAGAAAATAAATTAAATAAAATGATCCTTCTTACACTCTAATTGAGTAACCCACATGATGTTAAACCTTCTAGACCAAACAACATGGCTAAACTAAATATTCCATTGGTGATTGGGAGTATCATCTTGAATATACTAAAAACATAAATAATTATACCCCAAATTAGGAGAATGAGTAAAATTAGTTCCATTAGGGTAATGACAAACACTCTACTATGGAATGAGGGGTTTAACTATATTAATATGAAGATACTCATCAGGTATGGAGCCTTGAATCTCTGTAATTGACATAACATGTGCATTATTTAGCTTAAAATTTATTCTAAACCCATTGCCAAAGAAATCAAGATGAAATTGATTTATATAAAATATCCCCAATGTTTTTCACACCCTTTTCTAACACCTTAATCCTTTTCTAAAGGGACTAAAGTAAAGTGAATATTATGAAAATTCAGGTAGGAAGACCACCAAAGGGAAATCAAAATTAAGAGTCAAACTATTCTTGAAACCCTCACCTAATAAAATAATATGGTGTTTGAGTTTCTCCCAATATTTCCATATTTTCTAAATGACAAAATCATTATTAGTTTTAGTAGGAACAAGGGAAATTAGAAGAGTATGTAGCCCAAGGCCTTTTCAAACATGCCTACCACAAGGAACCCCTTAAGAAATACAATGATGAAGAAATATGTTCCAGGTTTCATCACCTTCCAACACTTAGATAACCCATTTAATTCTTAGAGTAAGACCTTGAATCTTAATGTCTAGAAGACCCAAACCACCTACTTATTTAGGCCTACATAAATATCCCAAGAAACTCCTCGAAAGTCTTTATACCCTAAAGAATTGGCCCAGATGAAATCTATTATAATCTTTTTTAGTTTACCATAGGTATAATTAGAAACATCACATAAGGAATAATAGTAAACATGAATATATACCAACACTATGGAGAAAATATGAAATTTTCTTGCCAAGGACAAGGATTTTGTGATCCAAAAAGATTTTTTTCTCAACTGTTTAAACCACAATTCATTAGTAGAATCTTGAAAATAAAGGAGAATGCCAAAGAAATTAAAATTATCACTTGAAATAAGATAATTACTTTGATACGCCTCCATCCAAGGCGGTTTAGAAGAGAGATTGGTGATAACATTGCGTTTTTCTATTAAATAGAGGATCTAAAGGCCAAACAAACAATATGAAGGGAATCCATGTAATTATTTACTAACTCCCCCTCTTCTTGGGGAGAAAAAATAATCATCAATAAAGTGACCATTTATCAATTTGTGGTTAGAATTTGGAAGAGATATGCCTTTCTCCAAGCCTCAAGAGGTGAAATTGACTATCAAATAGCTAAACCCTTCAACTACTAACACATAAAGTGAAGAAGCTAAAGGACACCCTTACCTAATAGATATATGAATCCCAAACCAATAATATTGGGATCGATTAATATTAATACAAATCCAAACATACTAAAAAATCATATCACCTACCTAAACAAATAGGGGACCAAAACTAAGATCTTGGATCATGGCTAAGATGGTAGTCCACTTAATTTGTCCACTTAATTTGTTCAGAGGTCTTCTAAAAATCAGTATTGACAAACATGACCTTTTGATTAGAAATAGGAGCCCATTATATGCCTTCCAAGACAACAATGACATTATCTAGTATGTATCTATGATGGATAAATCATCTTTACTCACTTCTAACAATAATTGAAATGAGATGCTTAAATATGAGATCCATCACCTTACCAATTATCTTATAAGATACATTGAGAAGAGTAATGGGTCTCTAGTTAGTAATAACCTCATAATCAACATCATTAGGAATAAACTTGATGCTACCTTGATTTATAAAAAGTCTCAAATAATTATTCAACACTACTTCAATATAAGCATTGTAAATATCTAGACCCATAGTATCCCATAAAATATGGTATGACTCACAAGGGAAACCATTAATGCCTAAATATTTATTAGTTTACATTTTCATAATCACTTATTTAAGATCATTTATAGTTAAATGACTTTCTTGGGAAACTCGTTAAGCATCATAAAATTTAAAAGGGACATATTAAAGGTACCGGTCAAGAGTAGATTCACACTTAGGAGAATTGGGTTGGGAAGAAAATACTATGTGATGATGATGTAATAAATATTTAAAAATTTCAAGGAGTTTGGAGTGTCTATAATATCCCTCCTTAATAGCTTTGATTCTATCATTATCTCTCCTTAAACATAGGAGAGAAAAATCCTTAGTCACCTTGTCTCCAATTTATAGTCAGTGAATTTAAGATAGAAGATGAGCCCCTCTAACCTTATATGCCTCGTCAACTTATAACTTGTGATGATAATGAACTACTTATTTTTTTAAATGAATATTAAAATGAGGGGCTTCAATATCCTATGATACTTGAAGGTATTCACAAGTTGTAGCATTATGAAGACACTAAAAAAATATAGAGGCTTTCTTACCTTACACATGAATAAAGTTGGTAGTATGATAAATAACATTTATCCAACATTGTTAACCAAATTCAAGATTCTAAAAATGTGCCTAGCAATTCTCTCATGCTTAAGGTGACTAGTATTTAGATAGAACTAGGTTTTAACAAGACTCACACGAGGGGTAGACTACTCTATATGGAAGAATATAGGATGTTGATCCAATAATAAGGTGTCAGCGAGCACAAAAACTAATCTATCTTGAACAATAGAAAAAAAATACATTTTATTTATCCAATAATTTATAATCCAACCATTGAAGAACCTAATCCTCTCCTTGTTGAAAATTATACAATATAAACTAGGAAAGTCTGAGTCCTTCCTCTAGTGGTGGTTTGCATCTAACACCTTGCCTTTGTTGTGCATGTAAAAACATACTTCATGTTTGAAAACACACCAATACATTAGAAGACCATATTTGTCCTCAAGAGATTATACCATTTTAAAATCCCCTCTGAAGATCCTAGTGAACATTTGGTAAGAGAGTCTGGCAACCATCTCTGAAGTAAGGCCTATTCTAAAACATCATTATAGGCATATAGATTCACCAACCCAATTGTTTTATTATCAAAATCAAATGAAGTCTAAACAACATGATGACTAGTGTTAGATCACCAAGAAATAATGTGTTGAAAAATCTCTAGGTATAAAAGAGTGATGACCTTGGCATGACTAGAGTCAAGCATGGTATTCTAATAAAGTGATACAGACCAAGTAATTTATGTTGTGTTTTTCAAGAGGAAGCCATAGATATTGAATTCTTGTATGCAACAAGTTTTCATATTACTAAAAAATTGACAACTATTCCTGATTGCATACTTTTATGGAAGATTAGTGAGGTCCTAAATATTCCATGAGTAGACTAACATTGGGAAACATAGAGGTTAATTTTGTGAGATATTCAAGAGTAGACAATATTTTGAGAGAATATTTATACATCATAAAATCACCCATCTAAAAAGTTTTGTACTTATGTTCCATATATTACTCCTCATGAGAAGGAGAGGGACTTATAAAGTGTCATAGGACTGCTTATGGTCTAGATTAATTATGATTTTCTCTTCTAAATAAGTCACCCAAAGATGGAGTTGTGATAACTCATCTTTAAAATATGAAGGAGTATGAATAAAATTATACACTATTTATGGTGTTCACATAAGTGGTGGTGAATTCTATTATGAATAAAAATAAAAACTTTGACAACAAGGTCGAGGCACTAGGAACCATGACTGAGTGATAAGAAAAAGGTTGAGGCTTACCACTACCTCTTAATAAATTATTATTTTTATTAGTGACATTGATCTAACCATCATCATTTCCATTACAATTTATAGATCTAGGTGCACCCATTTCCTGAGGAGTAGGAAGAACATATACCATTAAGGGACACTCCCAGATCACATGATCAAATGATTAACACCTAAATTAGTTATTTGATAAATTGATGTAAATTACCTTCTAAATAAATCAAATATTTTTTATTAGAATGTCAATAGACTCTTTGAGATCCTGGGTAAGATCTACTTCCACACAAACCCTTTTTTGGGAGAGGCTGTAAAACATTTTTCATTTTCATGGCATATAAATCACCTATGTGTTTTATGCAATGGTTGATACAACCCCATAGGGGGAGAGGAAACCCAAAAAACTCAACCTAGACTATAATTTTTCATTTTACTTGAAAAAAACTTTAATGTCTTGATTCCACTAATAACACACCACTAGTGTGTTGTGTATGAGCCAAATACCATGATTAAAAATAGATTTATAGTTCTCTAGTTTGATGAAATAAAACAAGAATAAACCCTTGGTAAGGTTCTAAACTCCTTCTAGTTTCACTCCATGTCCTTGTCAATGGTTATGAACCCATTGTTTCATGAGGATCTCAAGGTGACTCTTCCCACAAAATAAGTAATCATAGTGTAATTCTCAAAAAATTACAATTATTTATCAAATTTAGGAAGATCAAGAACAACATTAGGTATGGGAATGTCTATATTATCACTAGTTACTTGTTAAAATACCTTCCCTTGCTTCTTTTGGCTCCTTAATCACTCCTGCTCTCATTGAATTTTAATGCATCCAAAGATGTAAAGATAGTGGTAGTAGACATTTAAAAATTAGGGTTAAAACCTACCAACCATAGGATGAATCACTAATCAAAATCAATAATAAATGTTTAATAAATCTATATCCTACCCATATCTATGATAAATTGATAGTATGGTAATGGGTTGGCAATAACCTAGAGGCTCATCAATGCAAAGCATCACCTCTCTCTCTCTCCTCAGTGGACTATCATGTTGCAAAAACCTTGGTTTACATCCTCATGCTATTCTTCTCAAAAAAAAAAAAAAAAAAATGTTTCTCTATCTTATATGGGGACCTTGAATATGGTCATAACACATTTTAGGAGCATTTGAATGGTATTGAAATGTTTTTTTTTCCATTTAAAATATTAATCCCATTGACACATTTCCTCTATTTCCATTTATATTTGTTGTAAGTTGACATGTGAAAAAATATCACCAATGGTTGCATTTAATTTATTTTTAAATATATAATTTAAAGATACATTTTTTTTTTTAATAAATTATATGAAAAAACATACTAGTTTTTTAGTTAGATGTCTATTGTCAAGCATATTTACACACATAATAAAATATTTTTTTCAATTCAATTTATATTTATCTATATTAATAGGTTTAAATATTATTGGGTTAATTAATCACAAAACTAGAAAGAGCATCTTAAACCTTTATGTGAGATAATAAAATGCCCTCATGGGCTCTTATGGGTCTCACCATCATCTCATTTATTTGTCCCTACCTTATCCTTGGTTACCTTCACAACAATAAAATTTCATATGCTTTAATCATACTTGTACATTCTCCATTCCCTTTAAGTAGCGGATTCCATCTTTAAAATGTTAGTTTCCTCACCAAACTTGTACAACTTCAACTCAACTCATCCTCACAATCTCCCTATCCTAGAGTAACATTATATTTATATGGACAAGTCATTATGTAATAAATGACCCTCTAGGATCCTAGATAAACAAAAAACTTCCATCCTTCAGATATGAATAGATAAAAGATGAGAATTCTATAAATTAGATATTCAATGTTCCTCTCCACCATATTTACATAGATCCTTTCTGCTCTTCATGCAAGTATTTAAATAATTTTATCCTATCATCACTTCAAACATAAATTTTTATAAAGCTATGGATTTGACCTACCTCATAAGATTGTAACCATGCATAAATGTTATCTGACAACTCAAAAAATAAGTTTCCTAAAAAGACCTCTTAGTCATTTTATTTTAACAACTTATTAGGTTTCACACCCTTAACTCTAACAACATTAACAAATTACAAATTCTCAATATTAGACCAAGCCACTACATGCTCTTTAGAAACATCCCATCCCATCTACAATCATCATCTCCAACATCATTAAAACTAGGTCAAGCCATTGGAACCAAAATCTTGTGATTTTTATTGATGCCTCTTATTCCTCCATTAGTTAGATCACAAGAAAAAATATAAGGATATTCACATTTTCACAACTTACATAATACTTAATCCCAAAGGATTTAGTTCTCACTTCAGGCACAATAATAGAAAGCTAACAACACTATAATGAGAACAAAGTATATGGATAAAACCACTCACATCAAATTATATAATAAAACAAACAATAAATATACTATTCAGGTAAATAAATAACACTATAACAAGATGCATAATACACACATAATATGCATTTTATTTACATATTAACATGAATATATGTTCCATTAAAAAGTATACATCATAAAATGATTGAAATCAATAGTTGACCTTTATATGTGAACTTTTACAAAATGTTACACATTCTAACTCTTAAAACTATAGATCCAATGCTCTTACATTAAATTTAAATAAACATCTATAAAATGCAAAGCCTATACTAAATATTTAAATGAGAGTGAAAGTTCCCTATTTATAGGTTTCTTTTAACCAAACCAAGTTTTGTTAAATCAAATCCCTTTCATCATCATGTAAAATATCAATGCACTTATAATATCACTTCTCAATGCCTCAAACTATCGTATGTAGTGTAATATTATTTTTAACTTATAGAATATACTTTTCCAAACAATATATATATATATATATATATATATATATATATATATATATATATATATATATATATATATATATATATATATATATATTCTTATGTGGATGATATCCATGTGTTATTTCTTCATTCATTATGTTTCCTTCTTAAAGTATCTTTATTTCTCAAGTTTGTGCTTACACAACATAGTTCTTACATAGCACTGTCTTCTAATTCAAGATAATCCAAGCTTTATGGGACATATTATATTACCCACACATTTCTTTTTAATTTTTAAATTCTTTAAATAAGTGGCTCTGAGTCACATTTTATCTTCAAATCTCACATTAGTCTCACTTGGGGTTAAGATTGGTAACATGTTACAATGGTTAAATTTTGTATTTACAAGTCTATCCTAATGATCACAACTAATATCCCTATGTACCTAAGAGTATAAATGGTCAAATTTTTAGTTTTTAAGTATTAATACTTGTTGGAGGTCACATGCGCATGTTCTATCCATTCATAGTTTATAGAAACCATTGTATCTATTTACCTTGGAGACCCTTCATACACTTATGGATTCATGACATCCTCAAGTTTAAATATCCCAAATTATAAGTGATCATTACCACATATTTTAAGAGTTTAATGGATTGTGATATATGTCAAATTTAAATGCATATTGATTAGGTTATGGGCCTTTGTTCATCCCAATGTAGTAGTTAGGCAGTAGAATGGATCTACGATCCCATGATTGTGACAAGTTGCATAATCAGGACACACTCATAAGATAAAAGTAATCATTAATTAAAAACCTTTTACAAGATTAGAGTTTTAAGAAATGCAAGGGAATAATTTTAGAAGATACATTGAAAATCATAAATTAAGTTAAAAATTTATGTGTGTCCATGATAAAATTTATAGTTCACAGGGAAATTTTTGTGTCCATGAAATAGATACCCCAGGATCATGCCATGTGGCATAATCACTTGTAATTGTGAATAAAATATAAATTTATAAAAATATAAATCAGGTGACATAATAATCCTTAGGTGGTCATAAATTTTGAATGGTGGCATCATAATTTGAATTTTGATTATCAATGAAAATCTCTTGAAAATATATTTTAAGATGATTGTGATCATGAAATTAATAATTCATGCATTTGTTTTCTATCATGAAAAATCATCATAGGTAACTAGAGAAAACACAAAAATACAAAAGGTCATGGGAAATCAGAATAAGGGAGACCATGCAAAGCATTAAAGGGGATTTTCTTATCATGAAAAATAGAGTAGAGAACAAGAATTGAAATGATAAGGATGATTATTATTTAATATTATGAATCTTTTTGATATATTTGAATAAGAGGATAAATATTAGTGGGAACAGTAGGACTTCAATTCTTCAAATGTAATAAACTATTTAATGTGAAATTTATCAATTGTGAATGTAATTTTGTCTCTAGATTAATCTCTAAATAAGTGGTTTTATTTATTTTTCTTTCTATTTGTGTTCTCTTTATTTTAATGTGTGTTCATTTTTTGGGAGTGATGTAGCCACTAAATTTCCCCTCTATATTCCCGTATTCAGATGTTGTTATCAAAACACTAATTTTGTGGTTTTTGAGACGTGTGTGAAAAATGTTTCAAATTAAAGTTGTAAACAAATATTTAAATTAGGTGAATAATTTCACACATAATTATTCCCTTTCTAAGAGGTGAAAATAAAAGAGAAATAGGATTATCATACAATATGATACACCTAATAATTATTCTCTAGGTTCTCCAAGTTTTCTTTTTATTGCACTAAATAAATATGAAGTAGGTATGATACACCTTATAATTATGGATTAATATTATTAATATGAATTAAAATTATAATAAAATTGATCTACGATGCAAGATAAGAAATCTAGAGGTAGAGGATGGTCATCACGAGGAAGTGGGCAATGTTATAATAGAAGAGAATAACAAGATTATGATGGAGAAGTGAGCAACTATGAATATCAAGATTCAAATTAAATATTATGATGTTATTATACTATGGTAAAAGGGTATCTTAAATGAGTAAATAGCCATGAATTTACATGGAAATTATTTAATAGTATTAATTATGTTGGTCATATAGAATCTATAGTGTCCAAAAGAAACACAAAACAAGGGGATTAGAACTAAAGTGACACCACATATTCCTCATGGTGATGAAGAAAATAGTGTATCTATAAAAAACATGGAAGAACCAAAAGGAGAATATAAATTAATGATGATAAGAGTGTTATTGAGACTATCCCATGAGGTTATCTAACTAGCATAGAGTAAAAGTCTATTTTGTATTATGTGCAAATATAGAGGTAAGTTCTATAAGGTAGTCATTGATAGTGTAAGTAAATAAAATTTGTGTCTAAATAAATGTTATATAAAATTACATTTATAATTTTAGTACACCATACTCCATACAATATTTCATGTTTGTTAAAATGCCACTAACTATTGGTCAATGAATAATATAAGGTAAAATATCAAATTTGCTCATATAAAGATGAATTTTTTGGTGACATCATGACCATGGATGTGTGTCATGGTATTAATAAGGACCTGGAACTATGATATAGGAGTATTTAATGATGTAACAACCAAAATTTACACATTTATAAATGTTGTAAATAATTTCAGCTTGATTCTAATGAAATATAAAGGAGAAAAAGTGGACATCATTTCAAAAGTGATGATAATTTTAGTTTTTTTAAATAATTATTAATGGAATATTATACATGTTATTACATAAAAATAAGCATATAATATATGAAAAAAAACTAATGTAAGTGATCTTACATTTAATATTCATAAATTATTGGTTCATTTTGTTAATTTCACTATAAATGATTTCTCTAACGGATTACCTCTCGTGAGAATTGCCAGCCATCATATAGATCTAATGTGAGGATAAAATTCACAAAATAACATATATTATATAACAAAAACAATAGAGAAATCAATGATAAGATACATGAACAATTTTTTTTTGATAAATGCTTCATTAGATAGAGTTTGAGCTTGTGTGCAGTTCAAGATGTGTTAGCACCAAAGAAGAAAAAATAATGGTGAATGTATACATATTCAAGGTTAATAAATAAAATCACCATTAAGAAAGGTTAATGTTATGAAGGGTGGATTATTTAATGTATTTTTTAAGTATATCCAGATAGTTTGATGATATATATTTACATAATGGGTATCACCAAATCTAAATAAGGTAAGGTAATGAATGGACACATTTAAAACAAATGATGGGTTGTATGATCCACTTGTTAATTTATTCTTGTTGAAATATAATCCAAGTAATTTTATGAGTGTCATAGATGAGGTTTTGAAGATATTCACAAATAAATTTATGGTTGTTTATTTAGATGATATTTATATTTTAAATTATTCCAAAGAACATTTACAAATAATAATTTTGTTTTGGATAAGTTGGAATAAGACTAATTTCTTAAAAAAACAAATCATGCAAGAGGAGATAATGAATTTTTTATTTGTGGTCTCAAGAGATAAGTTTCATATTGAACCGTAAAATATTAAATCAATTGTGGAGTGGTATTCACCAAAAAGTATATTTCAAGCTATGAGTTTTCAAATATTTGAATGATTCTATAGAAATTTCATTATAAATTTTACTGGCTTATTTGTACCAATAGCCTATAATATGAACAAAGATACTAATAATTTCCATTGAAAAAACATAATAGGGAATAGTTTTCAGATTTTGAAGAATAAGGTAACCAAACAATAAGTATTGACATTGCCTAATTTTGGGAAGGAATTCCAATTACAGTGTGTTTCCCAACCATTGGCACAATTAAAAGACAAGAAGATAAGACAATTTAATAATTTAGTTATAATTTAAATGAGGAAAAGAGAAAATATTATATTTATAATCAAGTGTTTTGCGCAATAGTGTAAACTCTTAAGAAATAGAAGATGTTAGTGTAGGCCTTTTCCGACCTAGTGGTTTTACCTACACATCTTTTCAGCTTACTTAGGATAGTTAATTAAGTCATTAGGGGTCATTTATCTTTAGGTGGCTTCTAATTATGAGTTAGAGTTTTAATTTTTTTGGTGACCTAATATCACCTTATATGTACTTTATTTTTTCCTAAAGTGGCTAATGCAAACATTTCCTTTTATTGAATGTTCTTATTTTTGGAGCTCTGATTCTGCCTCTACAGGAATTCGACATTCATCACATGATTACTATTCAGATATCTTCAAAACATTTAACATGGTACCAGAGATTTTATGATAGCCTAATGCATTTGTCTCCTTTGGCATGATCCTCCTACATTCACCATTGTTAGTTTTCTTTTATACGATCACATTTTTTATCTTAGAGACGTGATTCTTATCTACCTATAAACTCATGTCAAATGACCTCAGATATAAAATATAGGTGCTTATTCCTTATGGGTTTTTCAAGATCTCAAATGGGTCTCTCTTAGATTTTTGAGTAATTTTACAGATTTATCGCCGTCTTTTTTTGACCTTGGATGTGTGATTATTTTCTATCTCAAAATTCATGTCAAAAGGTCATTAATAAAAAATCTACCTACCTATTTTCTATGGGTTTTTTGACATATAAAATGGGTTTCTCTTAGTTTTTTTAGAAAGTTCATGTATTTTCCAAAAATCAATTTTTTTTTTGCTGGTTAGATGTCTGTACGAACAAGTAGAAGACCCTGCAAAACCTTGAAATATGATAACTTAAGTAATTAGACTTTAGGACCCTAGTGACTTAAGTAATTAGACTTCAAAACCCTGGGGACTTAAGTAATCGAAATTTAGAAACCTAATAACTTGTTTGGAGAACTAATAAAACTCTTGACCCCTGAGTACTTGCATGCAAATCAGTTGTAGCTATTCAAAAGCCCAAAGTTGAAGTAGTTATAAAACCTAAATTTGTATCAGTTGGAAAACCCAAAGTTGTAGTAGTTGGAAAACCTGAAGTTGCAGCAGTTGGAAACCCTGAAGTTGCAGTAGCTGGAAAACCCAAAGTTGTAGCTATTGGAAAACCTAAATTTGTAGTTGTTTGAAAACTGTATAATGTTTAGGAGGGTGTCAAAGTCTAAAAAAAAATTCTACTTTTTAAATATAGTTGTATATTCCTTTTGTGTTTTTTGAGATCTCTGAGAAAGTTCACAGATTTATGACCATTTTTTTGACCTTGAAGGTGTGATTCTTCTCTACCTCAAAACTATGTCATAAGTTCATTAATGAAAAATATACCTACATATTTTTTGTGGAATTTTTGAGATCTAAAATAGGTTTCTCTTAGTTTTTTGAGAAAGTTCACAGATTTTACAAAAAATAAGTTTTCTTCTTTTTGGTTAGACGTCTGTACGGACAAGTATAAGAGCCTACAATACCCAAAAATATGATGACTTAAGTAATTAAACTTTATAACCCTAGAAACTTAAGTAATCAAACTTCAAAAATATTGTGACTTAAGTAATCAAAATTTAAAAACTTGATAGCTTGCTTAGAGAAGTAATTGGACTTTCCACCCCTGACTACTTGCATGTAAATCAGTTGTAGCTATTCGAAAGCTTGAAGCTGCATTTGTTCAAAATCCTAAAGTTGAAGTAGTTAAAAAACTTGAAGTTACATCAATTGGAAAACCTAAAGTTTTAGCAGTTGGAAAACTTGAAGTTAAAGTAGTTGGAAAACCCAAAGTTGTAGTTATTAAAAAACCTAAATTTCCAGTTGTTTGAAAACCCACCTGACATTCAGGAGGGCGTCAAAGTCTAGAAAAAAAATTAGTTTTTAAATATAGTTGCATATTCCTTGTGGGTTTTTCAATATTTCAAATGGGTCTCTCTTATATTTCTGAGAAAGTTCACATATTTATGGCCACTATTTTACCTTGGAGGTGTGATTCTTCTATGCTTCGAAACTCATGTCAGAAGGTCATTGATGAAAACTCTACCTACATATTTTTTGTGTTTTTTTTGAGATTTTAAATGAGTTTCTCTTATTTTTTTGAGAATGTTCATGGATTTTCTAGAAATCATGTTTTCTTCTACTTGGTTAGGCATCTGTAGGGACAAGTAGAAAAGCCTACAAAACCCAAAAATATGATGACTTAAGTAATCAAAATTTAGAACCCTAGAGACTTAAGTAATTAGACTTCAAAGCATTGGTGAGTTAACTAATCAGAATTAAAAAAATTGAAAACTTGTTTAGAGAAGTAATCAAACTTTTGAACCCTGACTACTTGCATGCAAATCATTTGCAGCAATTCGAAACCTTAAAGTTGCCACTTTTCAAAATCTTGAAGTTGAAGAAGTTATAAAATTCAAAGTTGCATCAAATGGAAAACTCAAAGTTCTAGCAGTTAAAAAACCCAAAGTTACAGTGATTAGATAACCCAAAGTTATACCTATTGGAAAACCTAAATTTACATTTGTTTGAAAACCCGAGTGACGTTCAGGGGCGCGTCAAAGTCTAGACAAAAAATTTATTTTTTCGAAAGGGTCTAGGAATGTGTGGGAGTTAGAGCTTTTAAGTGCCATAACTTTCAATTTGTAGCTCCATTTTGGGTGATTTTTTTTTGAAAGTGCATAGTTTTTTAAGCTCTATGCATTAGTGGTATTGTTTGGGACATTTGTAACATCTATTATTTTCATGCTGTAATAGTTTAAATCTCACTTCATCCTTATTTTACTCTCTCTTAGACACATTATTGGTTGAATCCAATGTTCTTTTAGTTCTTTATACTTACACACCTACTACTCAAGATGCATTATTGATTGAATCTAACATCTATATGAGCGTGCTTATATTTGAAACATTTAGGGGGGTCACTATTGATAGTTATAAGGGGTTACTATGTTGTGATATGATTTTTTTCTTTTTCTACATTCTTCTTTTCTTACTTTAGCAATATTTACTTTTGCACTATGGATTCACTCTCTATTAATCCACTTACACCATTTAATTATCATGAATGGAAACCTAAAATGGAAATCATCTTTTAATTAAAGGATTAATGTCAAATTATAATGAGAATTGAGATTGAACCTTCATATGTTGGAGCAAAAATCAAATGGTTTAACCGTTGTTACAAAGTCCATGGACTACTGTGTCTTTCCATCTCTCTAGATATACTCTTTCACATCGAATCTACCAAAATACCTATTGAAGTGTGGGCCCATCTTACCTAGGTCTTTGGGGTACAAGATATGATGAGAGGACATGAGCTACAAAATGATCCTAGATGACTTTGACACTCTTCAGGACTTCTTCACCAAGTTAGACTTTTGAGATTGTAGTTGAAAGCATGTAGATTTACAAAAAGGATGAACACTTGTTCCATCAATACTCTCTAAATTGGGTCCTGAATGTTTTGTATTGTGTCCACTTTCCATGCCACTAAGAGTGCTCTTAGCACTACATGGAAGATACCTTCTTTAGATACCTTTGTTGATGACTTGATTCAGGAGCAAGATATGTTGATACAGATGGGCATAGTGAAGTCATCTAATTCTCATGCACTGATTGCTGAGAAAAATAAGGCTTCTAACAATAGAGAGAAAATAGAGAAAGAAAAATGGTGATAAGGGTGAAAATATTTACACCTCTAAATTAAAAAATGGACCTCTTCTTCCATTCATAAGCCTAAAAAATATTAGATCAAATGCGGGCATTTCTCAGGTAAGCGTGATGAGAGTAAATGTTTGAAGAAGCAAATTGACCACTTTACTAGCCTTCTTATTCAGAATAACATAGGTATTCTAGATTCTATCAAACCATCTTCATCAACAAATAAATCCACTAAGGCAAATGACTTTGGAAAAGAAAATGCAAAAGAGAATAACAAGGTGAAATAAAAGGGCAAAGCCTTAGTTACAGTTGTGCTTCCAACTCCTCCTACATGGGTCATTGACTTTGGTGTTTCACATCACATGGCCTCTTCACAGATTGAGTTCAGTTCCTTGCAATCATGTGACATGTCCTCTACACAATTGGGTGAGAACACTTCAATAATATTCTAATTGTGCCCTCACTCTCAACTAATCCCATGTTGGTCTATCAGATCACTCACTTTAGTCTAGGCATGCGAGTTGAATTCACTCTAGATTTAGTGTACATTAGGGAGTTACACATTGATACTATTTTGACTATGAGAATGGTCAATCATCAAACTTGAATATATATATATATATATATATATATATATATATATATATATATATATATATATATTCTCACACTTTGCTCTTGACTCTCTTTCAGATTCTTCAAATTTATCTTCAGACTCACTTGTACCTATTAACACTTTCTAAGCCTGAGCATTTCTTTTGATATTGTGAACTTTTATTTTGTAGATGACTATAGCATTAAAGTGGACACACCACCATATCCTTGTCACCTTCTAGATATTCAAGAGATAGATCTTGATCCACCTACCTATGGTGTACTTATAGCATTATAATGTAATGGTATACTAATCTACGATGCATCAAACATTGAGCAGTCTATTCTATCGTTACATAGAATTCCACAGACCTTCTTCACCTATGCTTCTAGTGCAGCATCTTAGTGTAGATCAATTTGTACATCTAGCTTGTTGTATGAAAATAATTCCTTTTGTAGGAATTACACCTTGATTGAAAATTCATCAGGCACTTGGTAGACAAACTCACTATTTCAAGGTGAACCACTCTTCACTGCATCTACTTCTAATTCACAGTCACTTCTAAGAATTCATTTTGGGGACACCGAATGGCTACAATCAATTTTAGACCTTAGTGGAGATTTTATCTCTCTTATCTTCTTTTCTCTCTTTTAGAGAGGAGTTTTGTTCTTATGGGTTTTCTCCTTTGTCCTAGTTTATGGGAGTTTTAATATGCTTGGGTAACTCATCAAGCCTCATTGTCGAGACCCAATTATTCTACCCACCTAAGCTATGCTTTAAGAGGGTGTTATTTAGGCCTTTTTCCACCTAGTGTTTTTACCTACACATCTTTTAAACTTACTCAGGTGAGTTAATTAAAGCATTATAGGTCATTTACTGTTAAGTGGGTTCTAAATTTGAGTTAGGTTTTTACCTTTTTGGTGCTCTAATCTGACCCGATATGTACTTTCTTTTTTCCTAAAGTGGCTAATGCAAACATTTTTTGTTATGGAATTTTATTGTTTTTGGATCTCTCATTATTCCTTTGCAAGAATTTGACATTCATCACATGACTGTTATTCAGAGATCTTGGCAAAATGTAACAAAATAATTATTTGTTGCTAAATAATTTAATTTTGTATACAGATCAATAGGTCTTATAGTTTATAAATATCCAAATCATTTTTAATCAAAAAATATTAAATGTATGTAATTTAATTAAAGTTATTCCTTTGAATTGAAATATTGATGTGAGAAATATAATAATTTTGTGGATGGATTCAGTAGACTAACCATAGCTTTGAATGCATTAAAAGTTGAAGCTATTGGTTTTGAGTCAATGAAATTATTAAGTGAAAGTGTTGAGGATTTTTAAGAATGTCTTAGAAATGTGCAAAAATATATTCAAAATGGGTAGAGAACCATGGATAGAATACATGATTTTGGATAGATTATTTTTAGATAGAAGAGATTATTTATCTGTCAACTATTTATGAGGTAAATCCTATTGAAAGAGAAACATAGTAGTGGCATGGATAGACACTTTGGGTATGGAAAATCTTTATCATAACTAAGTGACCAATATTAGTGTCCAAAATTGAGTGTATAAGTAAACAAATTTATGTAAATATGCATAATTGTTTGGCTTGAAAAAAGAATAATTAAATAATACATATTTATATAAGTGAATACGTGTTTTGTGAAGACTATGGGATTCATTTAGAAAGGATTTCATTTTTAGACTACTAAGAAGTGAATGAGGTAATGACTTTATTTTTTTTTATTGTTGATATATTTATAAACATGACACATTTTATATATTTTAAGATGATTAATTATTTGTAAAATATTTATAACCATTTTTCAATTAAGTTTTGAAACATAATTGATTTCCAATGATTATTATATTATATAGGGAAACTAAATTTTTTGGCTATTTTTTTATTAAATTTTTATAGATATTGATCTTAAGATTATATTGTAGTTTTACATATCACCCTTGAATGAATGGCCAAATATAATTAGTAAATCAAAGTATTGGTAATTTTATAATATATTTATTTGGAAATAATTTTCAATAATGAGATTTGATGTTGACACAAATATGAAATCACCTACAATAATTTAACCAATCAAAATATAAGTTTCAACCCTTTTCATATTATATATGGTAGTATTAAAAGAGCTGTAGGTTAGTTAATATTCATAGATTAGTTGATTATGATAAGTGTTGATGGTTAATATTATGAAAAAATGATGCATTATTTGTGTTTGCAGGCTAGAGGGAGATTTGAGGTGAGTGGACAAACAATATAAGGAATACACTAACCAGAGATGAAGATAATATAAATTTGAAGTTGAGTACTTGGTTTTAGCTTAATTTTTTTAAAATATTTTTATTAAAGGAGAGCATAACAAGATTGAATGGAATAAAATTGGGGCTTAAAAAATACTTATCTAATTTTATTAGCTATTTCTTAAGAAATTGAATTTGTAGATTGAGTGGATATCTATCAAGATTTTAATGCATAAAATTTGTATCCATATGTGCTAGATAAAATAAAAGAGGAATATTAATTCATGGATTATTTAATTTTTATTGTGAAATATAAGCTAGAATCTAATAAAAATAAATATATAGAGACCATCATAGATACTTGAAATGGAAATAATATGAGCGAAATTGAGTACTATAATTATTTTAAAAAGTGTAAAAATAGGATGGGTCAAGGATGTCACTTTCATGAATGCATTTGGGTTTTCCAAGCATGATATAATAGTTGAAAAAAAATTAGATTAATTAGAAATATCTCAACGAAAATTATTTATCCTAGGTGTATGATGTTGAAATGCCCATAACATATGAGAAATATTGCATCACCCAAAAATAACTTTTTTTAATTAATTTATTTTTTAATTAAATGACTTTAGGTGACATCTCAGTCTCATAGATCACATTAGTAACTATTTAGTTTCATATGTATAATAATCTAAAATTGTGTGAACATTTTGTGTTAGCAAATTTAAGTTGAAATCCTAGGTAAACACATTATATCTTCCTTAGGTTCCCAAGGTTGACGATGGTCACAATTTATCTCCATAAGTATTAAGGCATGGCAAATATTATGCACACATGTTCTATCTCTTCACATTTCATGGAAATCACTATCTCCATGTACCTTAGAGAAAATTCATACTTTTATTCATTTCAAATGGCCTCAACATTTTAAACTCTACTAGTAAAAGTGATCATAATTAGGTCCGATAAGAGTTTTAAGAGAAGTGATGGCCATCAAATTCAAATTCATATTCAAGGAGTCATAATAATATGTTATTCCATAAAGAGATGTCATATAGTTCCATGAATTGAGGATCCTATTATTATAACTTTCAAAATCATATCTCACTTATATTCCAGAGGTAATTGTGGGATCATAACATTGTAAAGGATCATAATTGTAATAAAGGCATGGGACAATTTTTTTAATAGGTGTTAAAAATCATAATTAGGGTTTGATGTTTCCATGGATCCATTAAGAAACATATTATTGATATGGAATATTCAGAGTTTGTCATAGGAATGACCCGGTATATTTTCATGTGCCATAATTTCATGCATTTTTGGCCATAGTTTAAATTGTGGCACCAAAATTATCATTGTGAGGATATATATATATATATATATATATATATATATATATATATATATATATATATATATATATATATATATATATATATATATATATATATATATATATATATATATATATTGAAGAGAGATATAATATGATATAATATGGTTATGATAATTTAATGAATTATTCATGGATGTGCTTATTGTCACTTGAAATAACTTGTGCATAACTATAGAAAATACAAAGTTTTGAAATGTAAGGGGAAAGTATAAAAGGGAATTTCATGCAAGGAATTAAAGGGAATTTTCTTGGCAGCATAGATAGAGATGAGATCAACCATTCAAATGATAATGACAATGACATGGATTGAGGAATTCAACTGAAGATTATTGGGTCACTTGTGCTTGGAAATGTTCAAAGAAGAGGAAAGTTCTTGGTTAAAAAATCAAAGATTCAAGCTTATAAGTGTAATCAAGTATTCAATATCAATTTTTTTATTTTTTCATTTAATAGTTTCTATGAATTAATCTTTAAATAAGGCATCATCTCTATTTTTGTTTTAATTTTTGTTCATTCTATATTTGAATGTGTATTAAATGTTGGGGAGTAAGGAAACCATCAAATTAGTCTCTTGTATTCTAAATTACATAATATTATCTATGTACATTATATTTTAAGATGAAGTTCATGATTATATAATAGTATTTGGTACATCTCACTTTTGAATCATTTTGTTAATAATGATGGAACTACAAACAAGTAAATCCAAATATTCATGGGTAGAACTTAGTGTAAATTTTATAAACAATAATATTTATTCATTATCCATGAATGAGTAAAAATAATTATATAATATTATTTATATAAATAAAACCTTTAAATTGGATTTCACATGCTAAATTAAAAAATATAAATAATTAATTAAACTAGCTAGAAATAATAGACCCTACAATTTTAGAAGATGCCATTTATAGTACATGTTATTTCTATAAAATTTTACATTCAAGATTAGATGGGACTAAATATATCCATTTATCATCTAAAAAATAAATTCACATTGAAGTATTAATTTCAAATCAATTTCATGTCATGTTGAAAATATATTTAATTTGTCTATGAAGCACCATATGAAATCTAAAGGTAAAGGATGGTTGTCTAGAAGAAGAGGACAAAGCACTAGGTTAAGAGGATAACATGATTATAACAGATAAGTCATAAAACTCTGAAGATAATGATTGAAATATAATATGGTGAGATTTCTCTACTAGGTAAAAAGGGTCTTTTTAAAGATGAAGAGGATAAGGATTCACTTGGAAATGCTTTAAGTGTGTTAATTATACTGAACACAGAGATTATTAGTGTCCAAAGGAACCTCAAAATAATGGGATAAAAATTTAAGGGATGAAAAATATTACTCATAATGATGTAAAAAACATTGGATCTCTACCAAATTGGAACAACTAAAAGGCAAAAAAAAAATTATGATGAAGAGAGTGTTATTGAAACCATTCAAGGAGGTTAACTAACTAGCAAGAGGAAAATTCCTTTTTTGACTCTATGTAAATATAGAGGTAAATGATATAACGTAATCATTGATAGTGTCAATATAGAACATTTTTTTTGTTAATAAAATTTATAAAAAAATTGTGTTAATAAGGTTAGTACACCCTACTCCATAAAAGGTTTCATGGTTGTTTAAATGCCATCATGTATTAGTTAATGAACAATGTAAGCTAAAAGATAAAATTATGTCATGTAAGAATGAATTTATGGGTGAAATCATTCCCATGGATATGTGTCTTGTGATATTAATGCACACATGACATTATTATATAAGAATTTTGACTTATGGAAGAGCCAACTATTACACCCTTATAGATGATGGGAATAATTTCACCTTGAGTATATTGAAAGATAAGGGAGAAAAAGTAGACATCATTTAAAAAGAAATTTTAATTTCTAAAAAGTAAATTTTTAAAGTTTTAAGGGAATATGATACATGTTATTTAATTTAAAAATCCATAACATCTTTAAAAAACTAAAAATTAAGCAATCTTTCCATTAAAATTTATAATTTGTTGGTTCATTATGTTGATTTTATGATAGATGATCTCACTAATAGATTATCACTCATGAGAATTATCAACCATCATATATATCCAATGTGAGGATCAAGCTCACCCAATTATATATATTATAGAACAAATAAAATAGAGAATGGAGAGATAAGACTCATGCACAAGTGTTTTTTAATAATTATTTCATTATAGAGAGTTTGAGATTATGTACAATTTAAGATGTGTTAGCACCAAATAAAATAGAATAATGGTGAGTGTGTACATATTTAAGGGTGATAAATATTATCACCATCAAGTAAAATTTTATATTACCAATTAAATAGTATTTAATGAATTTTTTACACCTATCCATATACCTCAACACAATATATTTACAGAGAGGTGTATTACAGAATATGACTAAGAGAAGGTGATGAATAAAAAATGAAATTTACAATAAATGATGGGTTGTATGAATCACAAGTTATTCCATTACTATTGAAAAACCCTCAAAGTAATTCTATGAGGCTTATGGATGAGGTGTTGAATATATTCACAAGTAAATTTGCAGTTATTTTTAGACCTTGTTTTTATTTTATAGTTATGCTAAAGAAGAACATTCAAATCATTGAAGGTTGGTCTTGGATAAGTTGAAACAAGATTAATTTATGAAATTTTAGCTTCATGCAAGAGGAGATAGTGTATTTTGGAATTTTCCTTGGAAATTTTAAACTAATTTTGGAGTGGTATTCACCAAAAATATGTTTGAGTCTAGAAACTATCAAATATTTGCATGGTTCTATAAGAAATTTATTAGAAAATTTATTGGAATATCTGCACCAATAACCTATACTATGAAATGATATACCAATAGTTTATGTTCAACAATTGAAATAGACAATAGTTTTTATATTTTGAAGGTAACCAGAATACTAGTATTGATATTACCTAATTTTTAGAAGATGTTAAACAATCATTGACAAGGATTAAATGAAGGTGTTAAGAAATCATGGATGGATTGAGTTGGCTAACCATATTTTTGAATGCACTTAGAGATGAATTTGTTATTTTTGAGTCAACTAAATTATTAAATGAAGGTGACAAGGATTTTTAGGGATGATTTGAAAGCATGCAAAAATTTGTGCAAAATAGGTTGAACACCATGGATGGAATACATGATTTAGGATTTATTATTTATAAATAGAAGAGCTTATGCATTCCTCAAGGATTTATGATGGAAATCCTACTAAAAGAGAAACATTTTAGTGGCATGGCTAAACTCTTTTGGTATAAAACAAAATTTGGCATGGCCAAGTGAATAATATTATTGGCCATAATTGATTGTATATGTAAATAAATTTGTTTAAATATGAAAAATTGTATTTATTTTTTATAAATAGAAGAGCTTTTTCATTCCTCAAGGATTTATGACAGAAATCCTACTAAAAGAGAAACATTGTAGTGGCATGGCTAAACATTTTTGGTATAAAACAAAATTTTGCACGGCTAAGTGAATAATATTATTGACCATAATTGTTTTTATATGTAAATAAATTTGTGTAAATATGAAAAAACAAACAAATAATACATTTTTATGTAAGTGAATACATGTTTTGTACAGACTATGAGATGTGTTGATCATATATTTAATTATTAGACTATTGATATCTAAATGGCATAATGGATCTATGTTTTTGTTATTGATATATTTACTAAAATGACACATTTTATATCTTGTAAGGAGACTAATGATTTATGAAAATATTTCTAGCATTTGTTTAAATGAAGTTTTTAGATGGCTTGGATTTTCAAAGATTATTGTATAATATAGGGAAACTATAAATTTTATATATTTTTGTATAAAATTTTGATAGATATTGATCTAAAGATTATATTTTAGCTCTACATATCACCCTTGAATAAATATCCAAACAAAAGTAGTGAACACAATATTGTTAATTTTATACTATGATTTGTTGTAGATAAGTATGAACAATGAGATTTGATGTTTGCACAATAATAAATCACTAAAAATAATCTAGCCAATCAATGTACATGTTTAATCCATTTTCATATTATATGAAGTAATAGTCAAAGAGGTGTATGTGAATTAAGAAGTATGACATAGCTTATTATATAAGAAGAGTCTAAGGTGAATATTATGCACAAATTATGCATGATTTGAATTTATTAGTTAAAATAAGATTTGAGGTGGGTGGACAAAAAATTATAAGAATATACTGACCAAAGATGAAAAGAATATAGATTTGAAGTTGTGGAATTTGTTTTGGCTTATTTTTGTAAAGAAAGATTTACGAATGGTGAGTATAACAGGATTAAATTGAATAATATTGGGATACAAAAAATATTAGAAAGTTATTAGTTAATTATTAAGAAATTGAATTTATAGATTGAGTGCATATCTCTCAAAAATTTGATGTATGAAATTTGTATCCATATGTTGTATAAAAAATGGCTAATAAAGTTTCATTCATTTATTATTCAATCATACATTGGAAAGAGAAGCTACCATACAATAAAAATTAATAGATATAGACCGTTATCAATACACAAATTGGTAAAAAGATGAGAGGTATTGAGTACAAAAAGTTCTTAGTAATGTATAAAAATATATAAGTTGAAGATGACACTTTGATGTGTATTTGGGATTTCTAGTAATGGAATACTAGTTGAAAATAATATAAGTTAATGAGAAAGATTTTATGGAAAATTATTCAACCTAGGTGTTATGTCGGATCATCCAAGGTGTATGGAAAATATTGCATCACCCAAAAATATATTTATATTTTCTATAAATTTTCAACAAGTAGTTTCAATTGGCATTTTGGTCTTAGAGATAACATTATTAACTCTTGGATTTCATATAGATAACAAGTTAAATTTTTTTAAAACTTTTGTGTTCACAATTTTAAGTTGCAATATTAGGTAACCACACCATATCTCCCTAAGTTCCTAAGGGTGGTGATAGTCACAATTTAATTCCCTGATTCTCAATACTTCATCTAGATCACATGCATGTATGTTATATATCTTCACATTTCAGTGTGATCATTATCTCCATGTACATTAGATAGCATTCATACACTTATTCATTTCAAATCACCTCAAGTTTAAAATGACACAAGTAAAAGTGATCAGAATCATGCCCTATAATAGTTTGATGAGATTTTATTTTCAACAAATATAAATTCATATTCAAGGGGTTACAGGTTTTTTTTTCCCTAGAGACTTGTAAAATAGTTCAATGAATTAGGGATCCTATTTTGAAAATTTTCAAGGCCATAGCTCACTTGTATGCCACTCATAATGGTGTGATCACAACCTTGGAAGTGTTCACAATTTAAATAAAGCCATGGGATAATTGTTTGATGATGTAGTGAAAATCACAATTAAAATTAAACATTTCCATGTGTCCAAGAGGAAACATAATTTTAATAGGGACTATTCATAGTATGTCACATAAACAACCCAATCTATTTCCATGTACAAAAATTGCATTCATTTGTGGCCATAGTTTCAATTTAGATATATATAAAGACAGAGATACATGGATCCTTAAGTGTTCACAATGCTATACTAAAGAGATATTTAATATGGTTAAATAACCCATTCTATTTCAATGTATAATAATTGAATTAGTTTGTGGCCTTAGTTTTAATTTAGATACATAGAAAGACAGAGACACATGGATACTTAAGTGTTCACAATGTTATATTGAAGAGAGATTTAATATGGTTATGATTATTGAATGAATTACTCATGCATGTTGTTTATCATCACCTATAAAACCTTGTCAGTAACTATGTAAAATACAAAATGTTGAAAGGTAATGGAAAGCAAAAAAAGTGATGTCATTCAAAGTGAGTATTTTATTGGACTGGGTCCCTAGGAAAGTTTCAAAGATGAAGAAAGATCTTAATGGAAGAAGAGCTTCAAACCTACAAATGTAATCATGGATTTAATATTATTTTTTTAATTTTTTTTATATTGTCTCTAAATTAATTTGAAAATAAGGTGTTATTTCTATTGTCATCTTCGTTTGTGTTCTTTGTGTGTTTGAGAGTGTATTAAATTATTTGTAATGACGAAACCATCAAATTGGGCTCTTGTATTCCAACTTGTATAATGATTTATGTGAATATAATAATTTAAGATGAATCTCATGAGTACCTAAGAATATTTGGTACATCTCATTTGTGCATCATGTATTCAATAATGATGGAACCAAGAACTAACAACTCAAAATCATAATAGGCATAATATACTCATTTTTTTAGACAATAATAATTATTTATTGTCTATCATGAATAAAATATTTTAAAATATATCATCTCAATATTTGTATTGAAATGTAAAATAAAAAATAAATTATTAAGAAAAATACATGGAAATTGTCATGACCCAACCTTGTATCCATTATAGATACTTGATTTATAGCTATTTTAAGATGTTTTGATAGCACTTGGACTAGTGATGGTTGAAACTAGTTCTATTTCAGATGTTGAGAAACAAGATGCCTTGGGTAGCTATTGTGATTATGCTATATCATGGTTGATACTCATACTAGATTAATTTTATCCTATTATATATGTTGCTTTAGTTAGTTACATTATTATATGTTATTGAAATATCATATTTTAATGGATACAGATTAACATTGATGCACCAGTATTGACTCTGGTCCCTTTAGAGCTATAGATGACTATGTTCTATTTTAATTTCATGGTTAATGACTTTTTGAATTTTTTATTATTTATTACATATATCAACAAAATTCCAGTACTATTCATGTCTTATTGGTAGATGTAGGAACCAGGCTGTGAGAAAGGCTCGATGGTGGATTGAGACATCTCTGGTATACTTGTAGGGAAATTGAGTAGTTAGAATACCACTATGACATGTATAACATGTATTATATGATACTGATCCACCCTTGTTATGTTTCTATTTTTTATGGCTTTTCATTTTTTATGGTCTTGCCTTTATTGTGGCATGTGCATATTGTTATGATCCTTATTGAAATTAGTTGTTGTGTTTTGGTGATCCTCCTTGACAAACTTGTGATTTAAATATTAATCCATATGGAGAGGCTTATATTTAGTTTTTATGTTATTAGTTTGGATAGATCATGTTGGGTATGACTAAACCATACTGGGTCGTTTGACTTTGGTAAATATTTTTAGCAACCCCTTCATGGGAATTTGACTACCTTGAGATTTGATCGACTTAAGGGATTTGTCAATTACTATTATTTATGGTTTGATATTATGATTCCAGTGATCATTATTATTTTCAAGATTTTTATTAATTATTATTATCTTAAATTAATTGATAATTATTATTATCATTTTAATAGTTTGTTGTTTTTTTGTGGTTGTTTTCATTTAACTACTTTATTGTTATTATTATTTCTTAATAAATTTATGTTTTGTTAATTATTTATTTTAAATGATTTTGTTTATTTATCATATTAATCAACTTTGGGAATGAGGGGAGGTTTTTATTTTATTTTTTAGTATATTTTTGTGCCTGTTTTGGCTGGGTTGGGCTATGTTCACTCACCCCATGGGGTCTTTTTATCATTTTTGGCCCTTTTTGAAAGGATCATAGCTAGGTGGGTGGGGGTTCATCACTGAGAAAATGAGCATTTGGCATGGGTGAGGGTTTTCTTTGAATGCCTATGCATAAAAACAAGGAAAACATGGTATTTCTCCCTTATTTGTGATCAATGTTGGAACTCTCTATATATTGTAGTAAGGAAAGAAATAGTAAAATGTATGAAGGAAGAAATATTTCCTCTTAAATTTGAGATTGAATGTTCAATGGAAATTTTATTTTTTTGGTCTTGGATTACCGTATTACATTTTATTTTTTCTAATCTCTTATTAGTCTACAAAGAGTGGGCAAGGGTCAAAACCCTATAAAGGGAATTATTTTTTTCCTTTTGCTAGGCATTTTGAGTGAGATAATGGGATTTTGGTGGCTATGGAAGGAGACAACACCTAGACTTGGTGTCCATTTGAGATAGCAGCAGGTTGCTATACAAAGGACACCTTAACCCTCATCCATATACCACAAATTTACTATTATGGCCTGCAACTTTACTTGGTATGAATTATATATATATTTTTTAATGGGAATGTGGGTTTTCTAAATTAATTTTCTAATAAAATTTATTTAACTAATTCCAGATTCATGGGGAAGTCATGAGACTTCCACTATGAATCTATAATCACCAGATTTAATTTAAATTTGAATTTCTCCTTTTTGGGTAATTAAGGATTGTGTCAAGCCTTTGTTTTTGTAACTTATTTTATTAAAAATGGTGATAATTAAAACCAAGGGTCTCTTAAAATTATGGATATGCTCTATGTTCAAGTATAACTATAACCTTTGCACTAATTCCAAACTATCTTAACCAACATTCTAATCATAATGTTTATTTGATTTCCTATATGGTCAATTTTTTTGGTGGGCTTGTTTTATTTAGAATGATTATTGATAATGATTTTTGGATATAATATGTGGTCTATTGCATAACTATCAATGCTAATTTTGTCACCTAATTGGGTTTACTAATATGGCATCTTTTCTATTGATAATGTTTTGTTAGATATCATATGTAAATGAGGCTAGAAATTTTATGAAGCTTGATGCCTTCATTATTCCTTCCATAATTATGGAATCCTTGGTGGTCGCTTAGTGTCATACACTTGGTTATGTATATCTCCTTTTTGGATTCCAAGTTTGATTAATAATAAAATTGATTTATCCATGATGATTTTAAACCCTTATTCTACTCCTATTATTGAAGTGAGTTTTTCCTTAAACTAGTTAGTATGTATTTATCAGTCTTAGACTATATTTGTTTTATTATGCTTGATGAAATAGGGTTATATTATTATTTTGGTTTTGGATCTATTGAGATATTTGAAGGAATTAAATGTTGGTCATACGTGGATATTTATAAGACAACTTAAGTTTAATTTTTTTTTTATGAATGTTATGTTTTCCCTCTTTTGACTCAGATGAGTTAATTTGGTTGTTTTGGGTTGATCCCATTATGTTTAATCAATTACACTTGGGCAAGCCTCTTGGGCTGAGAAAGGACTTTGTCTAGACCTTCTAGTCTTACTAAATGGATATAATAGATCCTAATCTATGATGTGAATCATCTTCTATAAAGATTCAATGTGTTCCTTGGGTGTTACTTAGGCTAACTAGTTCTCCTAAGTGTTATGGTTCTATGTTGACTGAATTGCTTCTTTATTCCTTTATTGACTATTTTTATAAGTCTTTACTAGTGGATCAATATCATTTTTATACCTCTTACCATGTTTGAGTACCCAATTATTGAAACCCTCCATGAAGCTGATGGTTGGGGTGGTAAGGGCCACCGATGGTTGGGCTTATAGGGCTAGTTTTGAGGGGTGTTCTCCTTACCATGTTTGTCCGTCTTCCTTCATGCTCCTACATTTTGTATGATGTCTTATCTCTTATCTGTGCCTATTTGTGTATGATTTTGGTGTGTTGGATTGTGCTTGGCTACCCATTTTGTGGTGTGGTTCTATCTTCCTAATTTATACAGTCTTGTAGTATCATTATTATTTTCAAAAAAGATAATATTATACATGTTATTGTTGTTGGTGGCATTATTGATGACAGTGGCTTGGTCCTTATATATTTAACCAACTATATTTATTTAGTTTATATACATTTATGTTGGATTATATCTCTATATTGAAACCAAAGTTATAACTCAATTTGTAGTATGTTATGCTTGATTCATATATGTTATAAAATTCATATTAGGATTATATAGCAATATACTTGTTGATGTGGATTAAGCATGAAGTTAAAAATAAAATTTATATTGGAACAATAGTATATATATATATATATATATATATATATATATATATATATATATATATATATATATATATATATATTGTCACCAGCCTTAAATCCATATGAAATCAAGTTGATATTGTCTTATGGTATGCATAAAAATGTTTAGAGGTTTTTTATTTCATTGATGGAGTTATGCCCACACACACACACACACACACACACACACACACACACACACACATATAGTTTTAAGGATGACTATTATCTAGTGACATTATTAAATCATGGAATGTCATATTAGAATATAGACTTACCTCTTGTTTATGGCAATAACATGATGACATTTAACTGTATTGAGAGATATTGTTATTCTTGATACATGTTCAATAATGTGTTAAACTTGGGCTTAATCACTAGCCATAGACAAAGTATGTAGCCTATTGTATGATATATGTGTATTCCTTGATGTTAGTTTTATTGCGATGTTTTATGAGCTCATCAATTCATGATTTATAATGAACTAAAAAACTAAGGTACAACTATAAAAATTTGGGTTATGCCTGAATATATGGAGGTGAAATTGTAGTAAAACTATACAAATTTGTGTTATGTTTGAATATATGGAGGTGAAATTGCTATTAAATAAATGCTATGTTGTGTATGATACACCTATAAATCATTACTAACATATGGGTATACCTTATGGATAATAAATATTTATTTTTCTCATTATCTTCATATTTATTATCAGCTCATTCTATTTATATAAAAACTCTTAATATGTAGCATTGTTATTGAATACATGACCTTTAACATGTTTATAACTTTGGCTAAAAAATTTTTTTTTGTAATTGGCATTGTTTTATGATTTCATCAATTCATGATTTATAATGAACTAAAAAAATAAAGTACAACTATACAAAGTTGAGTTATGTTTTAATATATGGAGGTGAAATTGTAGTACAACTATATAAATTTTTGTTTTGTTCAAATACATGGAGGTGAAATTTCTATTAAATAGATGATATGTTGTGTATGCTACACCTATAAATCATGACTAATATATGGGTATACCTTACGGATAATAAATATTTATTTCTCTCATTATCTTCATATTTATTAGAAGTTCATTCTAGTTATATAAAATATCTTAATTTGTAGAATTGTTATTGAATACATGACCTTTAACATGTTTATTACTTTGGCTAAAAATAATTTTTTTAAATTGGCATAGGTAACTAGTTTCCCTTGACGATAAAATAAAGGTAAGCTTATTATGGTAATGGATATTTTGATGGTATTGATATCATTTTAAGTGAAAATTATTTCTATTGCATAAGCAATGAAATAAAGCCTAATTAATGACCTTATCTATATGGGTCAATATTATTGGTTGTGGTTCTTACCAATAAGGGTAATGTAATGCCATTGATTATTGGCAAGTTTGGAGAAAGATTAATGCTCAGTTGTTTATAATTTATTACTTGACTAATGGAAGACTAGTTATATTATCTTCAATGCATTCTTGATATTGATATTCATTGGTCTATAGTGGATTTGTGTGCTTAAATTTTATAAGCATACCTTGACAATGAATTTCATAGTATGTCATATATTTTGATTATTAAAATGTGAATAATTCTTGTGATTGGAAAATATTCTCAAAATGGGGATGAGTATTTAATAAGCTATGGAAAACCATAATGTTTACACTTGGATATATGATTAAATAATCCACCTTGGTTACAAGTTATCAAATTATGACTTTCCCTTTTTGTCGCTCATGCTAATGGATGGAATTACTTAAGTACTAAACTTTGTGTGGATGTATGCATGTTAACTAGTTGGATCGAATGCCTATGTTTTATTTAATTATATTAATATTTAACCAAAGGATAAGTAAACAACATTTTAGTGCATTGACAACTAATCACTTTGGATCATGGTATAGTGATCCAATTGGGGGGGGGGGGGGGGGGAGGGGGTGGGGTGGCATAAGGATTAACCCTTTACTTGGGCAAATCCCAAAATATTATGGTAAATCAATAGCTTATCATGTTGGATTTAATAGTGGGTTAGGGATCTCCACTTGTTGATCTCATTTTGTGATAAGACTTTCCTATGCAAGTTAGCTAGATGAATTATTCTCTTTGGTCATGTAGACCTTTATGCTTAAATGTTGCACTTCTCTTTATCTTATGGGTATTGTCAGTAAATTGTGAGCAAGTCATTCTTGATATGCTTGACCCTATAATTAATGTTATTATCATTGTCTAATGGAATAAACATGATACTAACTATAATATTATTGGCATCCTAAGCATGTATACATTATGCGGTCTCATGGACTATCTAACCAAACTAGTTATTGGTTATTAATAATCTATATAGTTATTGGTTTAGATGCATTGAACTTAACTAAAGCTATGCAATAGGCCCTAAATGTAATTCTATTATGTACTATGAAAGGTAATTCCAATTTTTTGGGAGTTTGTTTCATTTGGTATCAAAGCTTGTACTTTAAGGGTTTTGGATGAGATTTGGGCACATTGAACTTATTTTATTATATTCTTGAAAAAATTAGTTGAGATTTGTGTGTATATGCATAACTTTGCAAAGGGTTTTGGTTGTAAAATATACTTTTGGGTGGCTGAAATACACATTATATGGATGTGCATATTATTATGAAAGTTATTTTATGTTAGCATGTATGTGTATGCCTAGGGATGGCTGAATAACACTTGTATGGCTATGTTTCCCTTGTTGAGATTGGTTTTGGACATTATATGATTAATTGAATAATAACCATGGTTGGAATTATATACCTTGTGTGGAAAAATATATGTATTATATGATTTGAGAAGGCTATGATTTGACCCATATAAAATCACTTAGCCTCTTGAGTGGATCAAATAGTGCTTTGTTAGGCATGATTGATGTGCTAGAAATTCCTAAATTATGGAATGTATGTGTGTGTAGAAATTGGTAAATTTTTATAATGGATTTTGATGCTTACCCATAGCCTTGGTTGGTTTAACCCATCTCTAATCAAGATATTTTGTGTCAATCATCACCTATTCACTACTTCACCCTTCAAATTGATGGAATGATGTTCAGTATCTATTATTGAATTGTATGTGCCAAGTCAATAGTAGATGCGTAGAACATCATGACCTCAAGAAGACTAAGGGTTAGGATTAAACTTAGAGGGTTACATTGGGTGAGAGTGTCTAATTTACTGGGTAAATTAGTAAGGCTTAAGATCTCCACGGGTGAAGGAGTATCTTAAGTTGAATAAGAGCTTGATCTTATTTATACATTTGGCCTCTTTTGAGTTAATTGGAAAATCTTATGGCTTCATAACTCCAAAACACTGAATGTTAATTAGTGTGTGGAATGTTTATTTTTATTATATTTTGTATCTATGATTTTTGTTTGATCATGGATATATTTTATATCGAGGATGGTTATTTTGATCATGGATAGGTTGATTTTTAGGAGGATGTTATGATAAACATGGATACATTTTATGTCCATGTGGATATTTGATTTGTTTTTAGATGACTTATGCACCCACGAGAATGTGTAATTAGAAATTGGATATGTTTGACACCCATGAGGATGTCTATTGTGATAATGGATATGTATTTCATCCATGAAGATGTCTATAGTGAAGTTAGATTGAACTTGATGATTGCAGGAAAATGTAATTTCCACAGTGGTATTATAGCACTCACCTTGTGCCTTGTCTAAGTCCACCATTTCCCAAAAGTGATGTTGCATCAAAGGAAGGATTACCACTCAACCTTTGACTTGTTGGATTAAGTCAATTATAAGAATAGTGTTATAATCTTGTTGTCAGAATCATGAGAGAATGCCTTGGTAGCCATTGATAGTTTGCATGAGTGAGCCATATGATGATGTTAAGTTTTAATTCTCTGGGAGGATTAAGGATGTGGATCAAGCTTGAAGGGACTAGTTGGGTGAGTGTCAATAACTTGTTTGGGTAATTTAGAGGTTTTTTAGGATATCTAATTGTTATCAGTAGTGTGATCCATCTATTCATGATGCATGAACATTGTTGGTAAATTTCTAAAACTCATTGAAATAGATTTTTATGGGCTTTTTTGGAGCATAACCTTCGTTGAGACAAGGTGGCCCTAATTTGAGATCCTTGGTACTGATCATGTTATACTATATGATAGATATTTGGTGTAATTTGGATGGATCTAGACATTGGGTGACTTGATGGGAGTCATGGACCCCTGTGCTTCACTATCTTGTGTGTTAATTATTATGATGTGAAAGTACCTTGGCATAATTATTATTGCACCTAAGTCACATATGTGTGACCAATTTCATTTCATTCCTCCTTGTATTGAATTTTTTTATGTTTTATGTAAACCATTACATTTTGTTAATCATGGTAAATCATGTAGATGTGTATCTTCACTATACTATGTGTATATTGTTAACTTTGTGGATTTTCACTTTTTCTTCTTGATATCAGCATTGTTGTGTGAATAGTTATGTACATGATGCCATGTTATTAGCTATGGAACATCTGAATTCTAGTAAATTAATTTTGTAAGAGATCTCCCACTTTTGAAATTAACCATGTGAACTTTACATGCTCTATATTTATAAAAATGTTATATGAGTATTTTGTGTACATAACATGGAATAAATATGACTTTGTGTTGTTAACATATTGGTATGCAGTAATGTGACCTTGAAATACTCATGTGATGTGTCTATCCCTCTTGAAACCAAATTTTATTGATTGATATCTACCAAGGTATAATGTTGTGTTATGTGGTGTGATCCTGCAACACTACTCTAGTATTGGGTATTGGTGCAAGTATGAAGTTGAGGGTAGAGAATAACTACATCCATAATGATTTTGATCGGGTATGGGAAAGGAATCGGAGTCTCTCATAGGCTCAAAATCAACTTTTCCCCTTTGCACAAGTATCCACCTAGTTCATTTAGAGTGTCTACCATGTATACCATGAGTTGGCCATGGAATCTTAGTGCATAATGGTCACTTTATGGATCTAGAGTTCCTTTAACCACCTCTTGGAGGTTTTGGTAAAATAAACCCTTGTAAAATTTTATTTTTAAATTTTTGAAGCACTAAGTGGTCCAATAAATTAGACATTTATGAAAAATCAGTAAGGTGGTACTTGTTGGGATGAATGCATATGTTAGATTGTAAGTGCAAACATGCTATGGTTGAGGTATTATTTTTTATTATACCTATTATAGATCTTTTGGGACAAATATTTATATTTATTTTTATAAGCGTAAGTAGAATCTATGCTAATTTTATGCTATGAAAGAGCAACACAAAACCTTGAGCAGGTGGTGTTAAAAATCCTAGGTACCCACTTGACTCTTGGATTGAGTGATGAATGTTAGGTGATTGATGTAGGGGCATCACTACCCCTTTATAAATAACTATTTTAGTTTCATTTGATTCCCAATTTTTGTGATGTTGTAAAATGTAAAATGTCATGACCTTGTGTCTTAGGGGTGTTTAGAGTCTTTTGTAAGTCACGTTAGTCATTAGAAGTCTATAGTCTAGTCTAAAGGAGTGTCAAGTGGTAATTGTGTTTAGTTATATTTAAAAAAAGGAATTTAGGATGACTTAACACATTTCTATCTCCTTAATGAGTTCATTACATGATTTTATCAAGGTTAGGTTGAGCCCTGTCAATGAACATGAGGAAGTTGGAGGGAAGTTCATGTAGTTAGGAGTTGGTTATGGATTTTAGAAGCCTTTTTGAGTAGATGGTTTTAGTTGTTTGATTAATTCAAGGTATGATTGAAAGAATGGAGGGTTTGGAGTTGAAATATACAATGTAAATAACTTTGATTAAAATGAATATACATTTTATTTATTTGAAGAGGAAAAAGAGATAGATTTTGCACTTCTGGTGTATGTAATAAATCAGCCAATAGAAAACACAAAGAGAATAGTGGTCAAGAGAAGTGTTTGTTAGGTTTGAAATGATGGTGAATCGAATAATTTTGTTTTGATATTAATTTATTCTTATAAATTATTTACAAACTATTTATAAAAACTCTATTTAGATATTACATGCCCTATGTTATGGAATTCTATAGTGTAAATCATGAACTCTGTGATTTAGAAGGACTATATGAAATATCCATATGATATGAAGATGGTATTATTGTGTGAATTAAAGTTTTTAACTAGATGGATATCCCATCTTGAATATGTAATTTTTATAACTAATATATGCACCCTACACATTATGTGTTAGACTATAACTGCACACATATTAAAACATGAAAATGGCTTGTTAAAATTGAATGGTAATGATTATAAAATGAATAGCACACTTATCAAGTCTCTCAAATAAATTGTTGTGAATTTATGCTAATTTGAGTATATATTTTATAGAAGGATTACATTCAGAACTTTATAACAGACTGTGTCTTTTGTAATCATATCATTGACTATGTGAATTGATATTTGTGAAAGTATAAAGAATATCTTTGAAACATTTTGTGAAGATTGATCGATGGTCTCCATAATAAATATCCTTATTAAAATTGATCTGGTGTAAAATCAAAGACATGGGTTTTTATGTGTATACAAACTACTCATTTTCATAGTCTACTAAAATGAGATTGTAAATAAATAGTGGAGGAGTTTCAAAAGACCATCAAGGAACCCTGAATACTTTGAGTAAACATCCAACATTTGTCCTTGGGTTTACATAGATTATAGGTGATTGAGACTTTCAACACAGTCAATAAAATTAGTTGAGTGTGGATGCCGTATTTCTACAAGTAGATTTTATATAAATACACTATGAATAAATCATTGAATAATGAATAGTACTGAATTTGTTTTATTTATTTTTAATTCGAAGAGAGGACAAATTTTAATGGGAAATTAATCTTGAAGTCTAAGATTATACTGCTTTAGAGAATAAAAACCAATAGAAAAGAGTTACATTCACTAATGTGTATTACATGTTTAATCACATGAACTTAAGATTTTCTAATCTTAGTTGTTTTGTGTTTGACTAGACTACCTGTGGAGTACATATATTCCTGTAGTTAAAATGAAGATAAGTGGAAGGTGCAATCTAAGCCATGAAAAAGAGTAAAATATAAAAACCTGTGTATTTATATGGACCATGAAGAGATAAGAATGTCACTAAGGTTGTGAAGATTTCTTGATACAAGTAGAGATAGCTGATTAATGAATTATTTAAAACAAAAAGGAGTATGTTTAAAATATATGTAGTATTGTATATATGTAAATGAATTATTGAATCATATATTAAGAATTATATGAAGAGTTTTGGAGGTAGAGTAGGGAAATCAAGTCAAAGAATTATTGAAAGAGATTAAAGTCAAATCCCATAAAGAGTGGATAACCAAGAATATACAAGGAAGATTAATTACAAGTTTGTAGTTCTAGGTCTCAAAGATTGAATATACAGAGTAATAAATGAAATGATCTACATCATTTTTTATTAGAGTGGGAATATTTTATGGCAAGGTATGATTTATGGTTTTTAATATGCTAGTTTGTGAATACATAATGCTAAGTATATGTTGTGTTGAGATTGTTGATTACATATGAAAGTTGTTTTGAGAAGATGTTTTTGTGAGATGTATGAAGTAGCTAATAAAGAATGCAGGAATGAAATGAAAAGGTTTTATGTATATGTGAAAGGAGAGGAAGAAATATAATTGTAAGAAAAGAAAGGTAGTGGCATATCCCTTAGCCAAGAAGGCTTAAAGAGGAAGAGATCCAATGAAAGTTCTAAGGGAAAATCTCATAGGTAAGCTTGATAGAGTCCTATAGGTAGGACAAAAGAATAAATAAGATAAGATTCCTAGGTGAGGACAAGAAAGAGACTCCAAGAAAGAGAGAGTCAAGAGGGAGACTAAATAAATGGTCAAGAGGACAAGATGAAAAACATGTCAAGAAGAGAGGAGATAATGAGAATGAGGAAGGGCTTGATGTATGAGAATGTCAAAAGAGGAAGATGGAAAATAAAAATATGGAAGAAGAAAAAGATGGTTGGAAAGAGAGAAAGAGATATCAGAACTGAAAGAGGCAATGGCAATTCTAGACAAGATCTTGGAAGAGTTGAGACCAAGATTCTAAGTGTACACAAAGAAGGAAGTTAGATGGCCTCTCAAGTAGTTGATTGAGAAGAATATGAGACAAAAGGTGAAGAAGCTAGCAAAGAAGCCTAGATAAAGATTTAAGGAGGTAAATAAGCCTCACAAGATTATAAATAATGATTTATTTGAGTGTTTACATATTGGTGAAGAGCAATGGAAACATGAGAAACATGTTTGTCAAGAAGAAATTGATTGGGAAGTAGTGTATATGGACACAAACCTATGTTGTCTTAAAGAAAGTGAACCATTAGATGAAGATGAGGGAGAAAGAGGAGTTGTAGCAGTACCATGCTTTATGACAAGTAAAAATGAGGGATATTACAACTAAGAAATAATAGAGGAGAACCAAAAGGTACAAGGAGAAGAAGGTAAAACAACATATGATGAGATGTTTGACACATATGTAGGTACAACAGTAGATAAGGAAGGAGAAGAACATAAGGAAGTGCTTGTATAGGTTGAATTACAATAGGATTAATTATTTATTTTGACACCAATGCAAGATGAAGGTGATGTGGATGAATATACAATAGAAAAAAAAGGATGATGTGTAGGAAATTGAAGATGGATATGCATAGGTTTTGGAATGAACATCCAGTTGAACTAGAATAAGGTTGAAGCCAAATAAGTGAAGAAAATGAACAAGAAAAAGAACTAGATCAGATTGAGATTCACATTGAAGACATGAAAGGAATGAGGGATTTGATTTGCAATTTACACATGAAAGCATTGAGTAATTAGAAAGGGAGATAGCAGATTTGGAGAATGAATTGAATGGTGACAAGGTGCATAATGAATAAGAGGCTGACAATAATATTTCCAAAAACAATAGAAAGCATGGAGAAAACAAGCAAGCAAAATCAAGAGAGAAGTTTTCAAGAAGATGAGAAAGAAATTGTTTACAATGACATGTGTGTTTCATGTGTAAGTTGGTTACAAGAGAAGAAGTAAATGTTGAAGATGAATGAGTTGAAGATCATTATGTGAGATAATGACCTCAAAGGAGAAAGCAAGAAAGAGAAGAATCTAGGAGGGGCCAAAAAGCATCAGAAAGGCTTATGCATCTCAAATAGGCTATCGGATCTAGGAGGAAGAGCCATTGTACAAAATGTCCTACAAATAATTTCAATGATAAAGCAATTATAACTTTCAGGGAAAGTTTTATTTCACTCCTCAGTAATATGATACAGGGAAATCACTACCCCTTTGTAAATAACTAGTTTATTTTAATTTATTTCCTAATTTTGGTGATGCTTTAAAAGATTAAATGTCATGACCTTATGTCTTAGGGGTGTTTAGATTATCTTGTATGTCACATTGGTCTTTAGAAATCTATAGTCTAGTCTAAAGGAGTTTCAAGTGGTAATTTTTTTAGGTTATATTTTTAAAAAAGGAATTTAGGAAATTTTAACACATGCCTATCTTAGTTAGTTAATTTCATAAGTTTATCAAGGTCAGGTTGATCCCTGTCAATGAACATGAGGAAGTTGGGAGGAAGTTTGGGTAGTTAGGAGTTGGTTATGGATTTTGGAAGCCTCTTTGAGTCGATGGTTTTAGTTGTTCGATTCATTCAAGGTATGATTGAGAGAATGGAGGGGTTAGAGTTGAAATATTAAATGTAAATAACCCCAAGTAAAATGAATATACAGTTTGTTTTTTTGAAGAGGAAACAAAGATAGATTTTTCACTTTTGGTGTATGTAATGAAAGGGTCAATAACAAATGCAAAGAGAATAGTGGTCAAGAGAAGTGTTTGTTAGTTTTGAAATGATTGTAAGTGGACTCCTATGAAATTAATTAATTTTATGAAATTATTTGTAGACTATTTAAATAAACTCCATTTAGATATTACATGCCCTATGTTGTGGAATTTTGTAGTGTAATACATGAACTCTATGATTTCAAAAAAAGGAATGTATGAAATAGCAATATGATGTGAAAATGGTATTGTTGTGTGAATTCAAGTATTTAAATAAATTTATATTCCATCTTGAATATGTAAATTTTACAACCAGTATATGCACCCTGTGCATTATGTGTTAGACTATGACTATACGTAGATTGGAACATGAAAATGGCTTGTTAAAATTGAATGGAAGGGATTATACAAGAAACAACATGTTTAGAGAGTCTCTTAAGGACATTGTTGTGACTTTATATTGATTGGCATATATATTTCATATAAGTATTACCTTTGAACCTTTAAGATAGGTTATTTTTTTCTAATCATATCATTGAATATGTGAATTAATATTGGCAGAAGTATAAATAAGCATATATTTGAAACATTTTGTGAAGATTTATTGATGGTTTCCATAATAAATTTCCTTAATATATTTGATCTAGTTTAAAATCAAAGCCTTGGTTTGTTATGTGTATACAAACTACCCATTTACACTGTCTATTAAAAATAGCTTGTAAAAAAATAGTGGAGTTTCAAAAGACCATCAAGGAACCCTGAATACTTTGATTAAACATCCAACATTTGTCCTTGGGTTTAGATAGATTATAGGTGATTAAGACTTTTGACATAGTCAATAAAATTAGCTAAGTGTGGATGTTGTATTTCTACGGTCAGTTTGTATATAAATACACTGTGAATGAATCATTGAATAACAAATAGTAGGAAATTTGTCTGGGTTTTTATTTAAAGATAGGACAAAAGTTTGATGGGAAATAACTCTTGAAGTCTAAGTTTATATTGATTTGGAGAAGAAAAAATAGTAAAAAATATTTTCATGCAGCAATGTGTATTACATGTTTAATCACATGAACTAAAGATTTTTTAATATTGATTATTTTATGTTTAACTAGACTGCATGTGCAGTAAATATATTCCTAAAATAAAAATAAAGTTAAGTGGAAGGTGCAATCTAAACCATGCAAGAGAGTAAAAGATGAAAATCTATGTATTAATATGGACCATGAAGAGATAAGATTATCACTAAGGTTGTGAAGAGTATTTGATACAAGTAGAGATAGTTGGTTAAGGAACTATTCAAAACAAAAAAAGAGTATGTTTAAAATCTATGTTGTATTGTATGTATGTAAATGAATTATTGAATTATATATTAAGAATTATATGCAAAGTTTTGGAGGAAGAGTAGGGAAATCAATAAATCAAGTCAAAGATTTAATGAAAGAGATTGAATTCAAAGCCCATAAAGAGTGGAGAACCAAGAATATAAATGGAAGATTAATTATAAGTTTGTAATTATAGGTAGTAGAGATTAAATATGCAGATTAATGAATGAAACATTCTACAATAGTGATGCCATAATACAGTTGATTAGGATGGTGGATTTGGTATCCATGGACCATCATGTGAGCTCACGTTTGTTGAAGAACATTCTATAAGCCTTTAGGTTACATGTGATTCATAGTATGGCTCCTTCGATATTTAGTGAGGCTGGTTGAAGACACTGCACTAACCCTTAGATGGTTGATTATGTAGGTGAGTAAACATAACATTATTGATTACTAACTTTGTGTAAAGACATTTTGTAATGAATGTTCTTTAGATTACGCATGTGGCATAATATTTTTAGTGGAATATTTACACTCTTAATTTGATATTCTAGTTTAAATCCATTGGGATTGGATGATTAAATTTGTTGACCTCATGTTACAAGTTTGTATATGTTGACACAAGTGATTAGGACCCTCGTAATGTTTTATATTCAAATTTTTTTTTATTAGGTAAGGTAGAAAACCATGGGCTGAACCCTTCACATAGCAAAAAAGACAAGAAGGCAATCAAACAAAATATGCCTTTAGAGAGACGATGGCACTAGCTAAGAAACAATAGACATAAAAACAAACCACAAGAAATGGAAAGACCAGAGTAAGAGAGGACTCTCCTTACATAACCATTTATTTGAGAATATCATTAAGTTTCTTAGTATTCTCTGCATTGTTAGCATGCCTAGTATTACCCACCTCTTTCAGCATAGACATGTTCTAGAGAATTGTATTCTAGAGTCCCTTGGTGAAATTCTGATCCAGCCTTTAAATACGATCCTTTAGGGCCCCAATTTCAGATTTCCAATCAGTCTCATTCTCTATTTCCTTGCCAGCTTCCTTGACATAAATTTTCCCCTTATTGTTAGCAGTTTCCATAGTGTCAGCACCATGCTCCTCAGTAACCTCAAAATCCCTAGTCTCCTGCTTCCCTCCAGTGTCCTAAAAATTTTCCTAGATTTCTAGCTCCTTAGACTCTTCCTCCTAGGTTGCTTCCTTCGAAGCACTTTCTGAGTAATGAATCAGCCTAGCCTTTGGGGTGAGTTTACCAACAATCCACCCTGACCTTTAAAATCTAGAAGAGAAGCCTTCCTTATTGATTTTGGAAGACTTATAAGATTTACCACCTTGGCCCCCCATGGCCCTACTTGGATTTTTGTGGGTCCCCTCCGTGGTCTCTCTAATATTTTCTTCCTCCTCATCAACCTTTCTCTTCTTACCCTTCTTTCTCACAAAGGAGCTAGGGGTGTCAATAGGGGTCTCTTCTGGGGTGGAGAAAGAAACATCTTTTGTTTTGGTAGGAGCAGGGGAAAAATAGGACTCATCAATAGCATCACCAGACACCATATTAGAAATAATGTCTCCACTATCAATTTTGATAGTCTTGGATGGCTCAAGGGCTTGGTGAAAGTTATATAAGCAAAAAATTAAGCCCTGGTGTAGGGGAATAGGGTTCATATCTGGCTTCTTAGCCATTTTTGCTCTCACCCTAAGGACAGAGTGTTCTAAAGAGGAGAGTAAGTAAAAAGGGAAACTAATAATAACATTGCACATGAAGTGATTTAACAGAGGGAGGTGGTAATTGTAGAACCTGGTAAATCAACCTTCAAGCATGAAGTACTTCATGATAATGAAGCACACCCTATCCCATGGATTTGGTAGTTTAGTGCGCTTGAATCCACCTTGATATGGGATGAGTTTTTCTCCCTCTCCCAGAAACAATTTTGTGGCTTGCAAGATCCATTAAAAAAAAATTCTTTGAAGTTTTATGCCCTGCATGATCATTCTTGTGGCCATAGCATTCACATTTTTAGATATTTCAAAATTAATTCCACCCATTGTGACCCACCTATTTAACTAGGATCTCACAAATTACTCAGATAAGTTTTCGTCAAACCCATTAAGCCTTTCTAGATATGGGCTGATTCCCCCTTCTTTACAATAATGCCAAACTAGTGGATTATCCTTGAATTCATAGTAGGAGACATGTTCTATTCGAATATGGTCTCCTCCCATTTTCTATTTGTATACCCAAATTGTGGAGTTCCTAAATTCAGCCTTTAGCTTTGAAATGGTTACTAACCCTTGTTTCCGTTTATGCATAATGAAGATGTGATGGCTCATTATTCAAATAACCCTACAGAGATGACATTGTCTACTCCCATGCTTGGAAATTATTTCCCATTTATTTTCATAATGAGACCCATGCACCTCAACCTCATGATATAATGAATCATGAATGATTATCAAACAAGTACCAAAGTTATCAAGTTCCAAAATCCACGATGGCCCTCTCCAAATGGACCACCTCTGAGAGCTATCCTTGTCATAAATGTGCTTCATCCTTGAAAAGTCATCTCCTTTTGAATAATATCCCAAATGTTTAAGGGAATATGAACACATTGTCACCACACCCTCCTGTTTCTTGGGCTAATTCGCTTTCTACATTCGAAAAGTTGAATAAAGAAACTAGAGAAAATGGACGAGGTTAGGAATACCTGGATGTCGACTGCGCACCGTGATCCAGACGCTTGTGAGCACTCCTCTTTGGCTGTGGAGGAATGACACCTGCAAAAGAATGGAAAACATGGACAAGGGGATGTTAGATAAATAGACGGTGGGTTGCCAAGCACAAGCTTGTTCCTGGAAGTGTAAAAACTTCCTCAAAGGGAGGTCAACCCACAGATGAAAAACAGATAAAAGACTGAGAAAGTATAAGATGCCAAAATACAAAAATGATGAATAGCTTAGAAATGAAAGAAAACACCAAATGGTTACCTGAAATAAGCAGTCGGGTTGATGACAGTCGCCGATGTCGGAGGTTCTGCCGGCGTCGGTTAGGAGGTCTGCCGACGTCGGTTATTCTGCCGACGTCGGTTGGGAAAGTGACCGGCGTCGGTTGGGGTTGCGGCCTGTAGTCGTACTTGAACAGGGTCTGGTCTGAGTCTTGGTCTGTGGTCTGTCCGTGGACGGGTTGGACACTAATGGACGGGTCTGGGTCTTGGTCTGTGGTCTGGGGATTGGTCTCAGGCAGAGATACAGGGGAAGGAAGGGACAAAGAGGAAGGAGAAGAGAAGGATACACAGAGGAAGGGGCCTGAGAAGGCTTTGTAGCCTCTCAGGGGAAGGGACAAAGGGAGAGACACAGAGGACAACAGAAAACAGAGGATTAAACCAAAGAAAATGAAATAAAACCAGAACTAACTTACCTTTAGCCTGCTGAAAGAAGAAGATGGAGATGTTGCTGGAGCCAGGGAAGATTCTGCAAGAAGAGAATTCTGATGAAGAGCCTTTGCACCTGCAGCTGTTGTTGCACGAGGTTCAAAACGAAGACCAGACGAATGCCAAATGCCAAGAGAGTTCTGTTTTTCGAGCTCAGGAGTCCAGGGGTTGCAACGGATACAGGACGGGATAATGAAGGCTGCCGACGCCGGCAGTTTCGCCGACGTCGGCCGAAGGGTCGCCGACGTCGGCGATCGCAGGATGGGCACAGAGGCTAAAAATAGCCTCTGCCCATCCTTGCACGCCGCCGAGCGAGGGGTCATGGGCAGAACGGTCGCAAGGTTGCCAAAATGGATGAGGGGGGCTATAATGGTGAGATTTGGGCTAATAAATGCTAGGGGAAGGTGGAGGGATTCAAGGGAGGATCCAAGGAGGCAAGGGTAGGGTGGAAAAGGGGGCCTCAATTAATTAAAAGATGTTAATTTTTAATTAATAAGACCTAGGTGGGTTAGGGACCAAGGAGGACTAGGAGGAAGAAAGGACCAAGGGGGAGAACCAAGGTGCAGACACGTTTGCGGTGTCTACATTTGCCCCTTTTTGTCTTGTTGGTTGTTCTAGACGAACTGCAAGACAAAAACAGGAGTTGGTTGCCCCAGAAAAAGGATGAGGTGTTCCCCCCTCAAAGCGATAGTCGAGAGAAGGGAACCGAAGATCGAGTGTCGATTTGACAAAGAAATGGATAGAAGAGAGTGAGTGAAAACGCTGCAAAAGTCGTGATTGTGCGTATACCACGTCACGGGATGGTCAGGTCAAATTGTCGCATGGTCAAGGGTCAAGGAGTGCCAAAATTGAAGTAACCGGGCCCCAGCATTTAGTCATCTGCTGATCGGGTCACTCAATCTAAGCTGAAGCTCCAAATGGTCGTCGTGTCCCAGGTATCCAGGGCTCAGGAAGTGCTCCCAGAAACACGAAAAAGGCCACAAGTAGTAGGGATCAACTGGCTCGTGATCCTACACTTGTGAAGGGTCAAAAATAGTCTGCGAACAATTCTGCTAACCAGCCACGGAATAGCATACACGCAAAAACAACCAAGGCAACATTGTCTTGGAAGAAGGTCAAAGAAGAAGGAGATAGGGATGGTCGCCAATGGTCATTGGTCAAGAGGATGGAGAGACGAAAGGATGCGGCCGAGCTAACCCCAGAAGACCCCATGTCAACTGAGTGCTGCCTACATAGCCCCGATGATAGGGCCTCAGGCCGATGTAGTTCTCCCTTAAAGGGAGGGAGGGTCAGAGGGTTTGATTGGTCTTGGTCTAAGTCGAATGAGTGGTCGTGGACAAAGGTCTTGGTCGAAGGGTCTTGGTCAAAGGTGACGAAGTTGGGTGTGATAAGAGTCGAAGAAGAGAAGGTTTGTCCATCATAGAGATGAACAAATGAGGGTGGTCGAGCTAACCTCAGAAGATGTGGTATCTGAGTGCTGCCTACATAGCCCTTGTCCTAGGGCCTCAGACCAATGTAGTTCGGACGGTGGGTTAAAATGGTCAATGATGAGATTGGTCATGTGTCGAAATGATGAGGCTAAGATGCGGATAAAAGGATGCTACAGATGGTGTATTCTGTAGAAGTGGTCGAGAGTCTTTCATCTCTAGCAAGTTTCCAGAGTCGCGATGGATGTATGCTAAAAATGAATAAAAGGTCTATTTATGCTTCAGCAAGTATGGGTTTATGCTTAACATAAATTGGGTCTGGTCGATAGTTTCCATGTGTATTGGTGTCCATGGGAACTATGCGAAATGGACAAGGATGATGCCTGATGTCATGTTGAAAATGTCGATGATGGAGTGAAAAAGTGTTGAAGTTGGCTCGGTTTAAGGATGAGTCGACAAGAGACGTGGCCAAAGCGTGACCAAAGTGTAGAGAAAAGGTGAAAGGCAAATCGCTCTTTCATTGACAAGGACCAGAAAGGAAGCATAGATAGGGGTGATTAGAACCAAAGCCCCGCTCATGCATTACGTCGTTGACCAGTGTTGAGTCAGAACGGTAATCGAATCACTTTGACATTAAAGTGAGCTCGAAGTCCCTTGAGCCGGCGATAGGAGGAGGATAGGGTAACCCAGTTTAAGAGCAGGAATAACCTTGCCCCTTTTGTAGGAGACCCTGAGACAACTACAAGCCAATGTCCGTGACCCGTTTTTTTTTTTTTTTTTTTTTTTTTTTTTTTTGCGCAGGCTGATCGATGCGGGAAGCCTACATAGAGATGTCTTTTGATTTAGTGGTCATGTTGTGAAGCTGATCGACGCGGGAAGCTTCTAAGATAGGTTGCTGTTGGTAGCAAGATTTAATTATAGCCATCCTTCGAGGGAGTGGTCTATATCTTTGCTTAATAATGTTTGAATAGTTGTCCTTCGAGGGATCAGTCTATTAACTACAGCAATGATAGCACAGCTGTCCTTCGAGGGATCAGTCTGTCTTTTTGGATTTGATTGTGTGACCTTGGATATGTTTGGATATCATCTTTTTTTTTTTTTTTTGAGTCATGGACAAGACTGTAGAAGTGCAAGGACTCCCTTTTATTAGGACAAGGTACCCATGCGCCATAAAAGGGTTGCAGAGGACTTGTTAAAGGGGAATAGGGTCGAAAGGAATAAGGAGCCAGAGGACGAGGATTGCTCAAGGGACGAGCTCAAGTTATGTGTCAAGTGGACAAGTACTCGACTAACAGAAGAATGGTCGAAGATGCAACGCATTAAGAGGCTCAGGTTCTGGCCGTCCGTCGAGGGAGGACAGACGATAAGTCCCTGATCCATACTTGTGCGTGATGATAAAGGGTCCCAGCCAATTGGGGGCGAATTTGCCTCGTTTACTTCGCTCCATATTGGTCACGTGTTGATTCTCTTTGAGGATGAGGTCTCCGATATTGAAATCTTGTTCTTGCAGATTTTTGTCGTAGGCCCGCTTTATGCGACTTTGGTAGACATGGAGATGATTGAGGGCAGCAAGGCGGCGCTCGTCAAGTAACTCAAGTTGAGCTAAGCGATCTTGACGAAAGTCGTCGTTTGAGAGAATGTCATGCAGAGAGATGCGGAGAGACGGGATCTGTACTTCGAGAGGTAAGACAGCCTCTGTTCCGTACATGAGAGAAAAAGGAGTAGCACCCGTAGAGGTTCGGATGCTAGTGCGGTAGGCCCACAAAGCGAAGGGAATATGAATGTGCCAATCCCTTCCTGTATCGTCGACCACCTTCATGAGAATTTTGGTCAGAATTTTGTTGGAAGCCTCAGCCTGCCCATTTGCTTGTGGGTAGTAAGGTGAAGAAAAGCTGAGTTTGATGCCAAATGAGTCGCATAGTTTTTGGACAGTCTTGTTTTTGAAGGATTTGCCATTGTCGGTGATGATTTTGTGAGGGACACCGAAACGACAGATGATATGGCTACTGATGAAATCGACAATTTTGTCGGCTTTTGTGGAGACTAGAGGAATAGCTTCCACCCACTTGGTGAAATACTCAGTGGCAGTGATGATGGACTGATGACGAAGAGACGAGTGAGGGTTGATCTCACCGATGAGATCCAAGCCCCACTGAGAGAAAGGCCAAAAATCCTGAGCAACTTGCAAAGCGTGGCTGGGGAGATGAAGCAGGTTAGAGTGTTGCTGACACTTGATGCAACGCCGGACATAGTCGCTACAGTCTTGATGAAGGGTGGGCCAATAATAACCCAGGCGAAGGATGCGCTTGGCAACCGAGTTTCCACTGAAGTGTCCGCCACAAATCCTGTTGTGAACTTGTTTTATGGCATGAGAGGCTTCAGCAGAGGTTAGACAGCGAAGGAGGAGGCCGTCGAAGCCTCGCTTATAGAGAAGACCCCCTAGCATGGTATAGCGAGCTGTGCGCTTGATGAAAGCTCGCCGCGCATTGCTAGAGAGGTTGGGAGGAGTGATAGAAAGAGATAAGTAGTCCACAAGTTGCTTATACCAGTCATCTTGTGGGCTAGAATTGATAGTGTTGATATGGTCGATGTGAGGAGAGATGTATGAAGGCAAAGGTACGCGATGCACTGTGACGAAGAGTCGAGATGACGATGATGAGGACGGGATATGCGAAGCAAGAGAAGCCATGGTGTCGGCAAACTTGTTCGTAGAGCGTGGAACAGTCTGCAAGAGGTAATGGTCGAAAGATGCCAAAAGAGTGTCAGCACGATTTTTATACCTTTGTAAAATTTCGTTTTTACAGAGGTATGAACCGTTGACTTGATTAACGACGAGCTGCGAGTCACCGAAGATGTTGATAGACTTGATGTGGAGGGAAAGGGCAGTTTGAAGTCCCAAAACTAAGGCCTCGTATTCGGCCATATTATTGGTACAATCAAAGTCAAGCTTAAAAGATAGAGGCATGGGTTCCCCTTCGAGTGGGATAAGGATGACCCCCGCACCCCCGCCGAGTTGACATTTGGAGCCATCAAAGAACATGGTCATTTGATAGACGGTGTCATCGGTGGAAAGTGTGGCGATAGACTCGTCAGGGAACTCAAATTGTGAAGGTTGATTGTCGGGAAGAGGGGCATCCGCCAGTTGATCAGCGATGGTTTGCCCCTTGATAGATTTCTGCTGGATGAATTCGAGGTCAAACTCAGCAAGCAGCATAAGCCACCGAGCCATACGTTGATTTTGATATGGCTTGGAGTGCATGTATTTGAGCGGGTCGGTGTGAGTGATGACAAATGTCTTGTGGTTGAGAAGATAGTGACGGAGCTTGGTGGCGGAAAAGACTAATGCCAAACATAGTTTCTCAGTATGAGTATACCGAGTTTCATAGTCGACCAGTGTTCGGCTGATGTAGTAAACCGCCTGCTCACGATGATGCTCGTCCCGGTGCGCGATCATGGCACCTAACGAATGGTTGGTGGCGGAGATATAAAGGTAGAAGGGTTGGTCGTCTTTAGGTGGAATGAGGACTGGTGGAGAGACCAGATAGCTTTTGAGGGCTTCAAAGGCCTCTTGACAGTCCTCATCCCACTTAAAGGAGACGTCCTTTTTAAGGAGATGATGAAAAGGTTGGCAGCGGTCTGAGAGCTGCGAGATGAAACGACAAATGGACTGGAGCTTCCCTTGGAGACTGCGAAGCTGCTTGAGATTGGTCGGGGGTGGCATTTCGAGGATAGCGTGAATTTTAGCGGGATCTATCTCGATACCACGAAAGGAAACGATGAAGCCGAGAAGCTTGCCTGAGAGGACCCCAAAGACACACTTCTTGGGGTTAAGGCGGACGTTGTATTGAAGAAGACGAGAGAAGATGATTGCGAGAATGGTCAAGTGGTCGCGGCGAAGCTTGGACTTGCCGAGAAGGTCATCCACATAATCCTCCATGATTTTGTGGAGGAGATCGTGGAAAATGTAGGTCATGGCGCGCTGATATGTGGCACCAGTGTTTTTCAAGCCGAAAGGCATGACCCGATAGCAGAAAGTCCCCCATGGGGTGATAAAGGTAGTCTTGTGCTGATCTTCCGGTGCGATCAGGATTTGATTGTATCCTGAAAATCCATCCATGAGAGAGAGCATCTCATGGCCGGCCGTGAGATCAACAAGTTGGTCAATGTTAGGGAGAGGAAAATTGTCTTTGGGACAGGCTAGGTTAAGGTCGCGATAGTCCGTGCAGATCCGAATCCCCCCAGTTGCTTTAGTAACTGGGACGATGTTAGAGACCCACTGCGGATAATCGATGGGTCGGATGAAGGAGGCAGAGAGAAGGCGCTGAAGCTCCTCTTTGACAAGGAGCGCAACGCGAGGATGCATCTTTCGAAGCTTTTGCCTAACAGGCTTAGCCTCTGGTTTGGTGACAATGTTGTGGGTAGCGATGGTGGGGTCGATGCCAGGCATGTCGCTGTAAGTCCAGGCGAAGGCCTTGCTATGGTCGGAAAGGAATTGGGCATAGTCAAGCTGCTCCTGAGCGTCTAGAGATTGGCCAATCTTTAAGACGTGAGGAACATCAGAAGAAGAAGGGAGGTTGATGTCAATGGTGGATTCATTTAACATAACCTGGGTCTCAGAAGGGAGGGAACGCTGGATGAAAGAGCCATCGGCACCCATATAGGAAAGGATGGCATCATCGTCAATGCAGTGGACAGTGTGGATGGTTGCCGACTCATCTTCTACCATGCTAGGAAAAATGAGAGGGAGAGACCTGGGCACCCCATTGAGCTGATAGGTCAGGGGTTCCAGGCGGATGGTGTTTATGGAAAAAAAAAACTAGGAGGGATGGAGACCACCGACTCCGTAGGTGACGAAGGAGAAATGGGCGAGTTTGGAGGAGATTGGTTCACGGTTGACTCGGGACAAAGGTCGAAAGGAGCCTGAGTGGAGTCATGATATCCCAGGCCATAGTGTTTCTTGGCATCGTGATCACTGAGCGGCTCGATAGGCTGATGGGAGCCCTGCTCATAACGTCCGAAACCAAAACCCTTCCATGCACACCTGTAAAGGTAAGTGTGTGCAAAGGCAGGGTTGCCAAGAAACGAGAAGTCTGAGGTGAAGGGTCGGGGTGATGAAAGGGAATTGTCGTTGGTAGGAGCTTGATTGAGCCCCCCATAGACAAAGTTGGTTTGGAAGTGAGGAGGACCATAAGGTACGACCATCCCGATCCGATGGTCGTAATTGGGACTAAGGTGAAGGCGTCCATACTCTTGCGGAGTTTGGAGCATGTCAAGGGTCAGCAAGCGATATTCCCCAAGTGATAATCGTTGGAAGACGTCTTCCATGGGGTCTTTGGTTGGCGCTTGAAGAGGAGAGGTGAGGGCGACCGCCGATTGCGAACTGGTCGAAGCTTCCGCAGATGGAGGCGATGCCGGAGTCGAAGGTTTGATGGGAATGAGGACATCGTTGGGATGATAAGTCGTGTTGCAAGTCTTGAAAGGTGAGGGGTCAGCGGGAATGGTATGGACTTGCCCGTCATGTTCAAACTTCACACAACGATGCAGGGTGGAAGGAATACAGGCCATGGCACGGATCCATGGTCGGCCCAGCAAGATGTTGTATTGAAACTCTCCTTCGATGATGTAGAAGAGCTCCGGGACTATGCGTGGACCGACGTGAATGTGGAGGACGACTGTGCCAATGGTCGTGGCGGTGGTGTCATTGAAAGAACGTAAGATAGCGTCAGTTTTGGAGACGCAATTCTTGGGAAGAGATAGCTGATCAAAGGCGTGGGTAGAAATGATGTTGATGCTAGCACCGCCATCGATCATAACGCGTTTGATGCGTGTCCGATCGACATAGGCAGTGATGAAGAGGGCGGCGTCCTGATCTTCCGTGTTGGATGTGGGAATCTCAGAATCGCTAAATGTGATGGAGTTGATAGGAGATAAAGAATGGACAAGGGCAGCAAGCGGCTGGGGGTCTTCGGGTTGGACCTCTGCTGCTTGCAAGGCTTGGATGAGGGCTTGACGGTGTTGAGGCGAGGTTTGGATAAGGTCATAGAGGGACATCTTCACCGGTGTCTGATGAAGCTGCTTCAGCATGGAGTCTTGAATCGGTCCAGAAGATGAAGATGAAGAAGGTTGGGACGCGCCAAGGATAGAGATTTTGGGCTTGGGCGCAAGAGGTGGTTTGACGAAGGGATAGGTCCAAGGAATGGCAGCTTTTGCTTTGGCCTTGTCCTGCTGCGACCTAGTGGTTATACGGATGGCATTGATTTCGAAAATGGGAGGCGAAGAAGGGGTCATGTTTTGCTGGTGAGATGTTGACGTGTTTGGACAGGAAGGAGTCGGGGTCTGGTCAAGAGTGTCCTCAAGGAGAAGAGTGTCCTTCTCCATATGGCGGCGGATGACAGCCTTGAGGGCACAGCAAGTCTCGGTGTCGTGTCCTGGCGTACGATGATATAAGCAAATTTTCGTATCGTCGAACCAGGAGGGCTTGGACCCGAGAGGTTGGAAAGGCTTGATGGGCGGAAGAGTTATGTCAGAAGTCTGGAGAAGTCGGCGTAATATCACCGAATATGAGCCCACTAAAGGGTCCATGTTAGTTGATATACGCGAGGTTGGTGACTTTTGCTTGGGTGAGGCTGGAAGAGGTTTCCGTACCACCTTATGGGTTGATGGTGCGGGGACAGATGGAGGTGACTCTGGTCTGCAGATTGAGAAAGGCTTTTTGAGAGAGGGACGGCTGGAGGTAGGCGGAGGAAGCAAAGGAGGTAACGAGTTTCGGTTGGAGGCCGGAGTGAGAAGAATGCTGGCCAAGGTCGAAGGATGGGGGCCCAGAATGGATGGCAATGGTGACGGGGAAGAAGGCGTTCGCTTTGGAGGTCTGGCAGTCTTCTTTGTCTTGGTTGGAAGACTGCTGCTGGTCAAGGTCCGGTCTAGATCCACCTTCACTTGTGGATGAGTGAGGGCGGAGATAGGACGAACGCCAAGTGATTTGATGGGCTTGGACGAGATGGATGCACGTCTTGATTGGTTTGGTTGAGGTCTGCGTGTCTGGTCTTTGCCGAGAGTTTGAAGAGATTCTGCCCGGGGAGGATTGACAGCATGTGATGAGAGGGCGCGGGTATGTTGAAGGGCTTTGAGACGTTCCCACAACACCTGAGGCGTCACTTTCCTTGAAGGGAGAAGCTGGATCTTCTCCACTAATCAGGAAAATGGCTGAGAAGATGATGTTGAGGGCTGCGGGGTTGAGGACGAGATGGGTGTAGTATTGAATGGCGAAGTTATGATGGATTTAGACGAAGACGGAGGGGAGACAGGATCTTCTCTGGGTGGAGAAGAATTTGAAAAGCGAGGCTCCTCTAGCGGGTAAAGGGCGGGGATGATGGTGCCCTCTACTTGCGGCTGAGGAGTAGGAAGGGTTTGGTCCTCCACAGGTAGTAGAAAGGGGGATGGCGAGACTGGTGGGACTGGTAGAGTCGAGGCGTCCTCCAAGATGAGAGAGGTCGGTGGAGAACTAGCCGGAGAAAGAGGTTCGTCCACATGTGATGGACTAGCCTCTTGAGATGGATTGGGGACGAAAGGAGAGACCGCATTGACGGTTCGAATGTTGTGTTCATAGTTATCGTCAATTAAGGTCTGGACGTTGTTTTGGGTCGGCGGATGATTGGGAAAAGGTTGCTTGAAGATGTCAATAGTCTGATTAGGGGGCGCATTTGGATTGTCTAAGATAAGGTCCCCCTTTTCGAGCATATCTTGGATTATGTTTTTAAATGTCTTGCAGTTCTCTGTGTCATGGCCCTTAACACGGTGAAAGCTGCAGAAGTCTTGCTCCCTATACCACGCGGGGATGGCGTGTGAGGGATCGAATTGCAGAGAAGGACGAGCCTGAGGGAGATTGAGGGCCCCCTGCTTAACAAGCTTTTCCAGCACAGATGCGTATGATTCTCCAATAGGAGTATATTGTCATTGCACGTATCTTTGCTGGAACTGGCGGGTGGCGCTCTGAGATGTTGATGGCTCAGGCTGATTAGATGAGGGCGAGGAAGATGAAGGCCTAATGACTACAGCGTTAGCTGAAGCCTTGGGCTTAGAATTGGATGACGATGGCTTGGCTGAAGAGGAGTCATTGGTTTTAGAGCTGGGATTCTTGCTTCGCAACTTGACTTTATTCTCCTCGATGGCACGCAACTCAAGTTTGCGAGCCATCGTGAAGGCTTCGTCAAAAGTGCGGAAGGTTTGAACCCTCAGGGTGGAAGAGATATGTCTGGCGCAAGCTTGGGAGAAGAGTTTGATAAGCTCGGCCTGGGGTAAAGAGAAGGAGAGCTGGTTGATAAGGCCTCTCCATCGAGCTACAAAGTCGGCTATGGACTCGTCCTCGAATTGTCTGATAGAGTAGAGGTCCGTGATGGAGACCTTCTTAGTGATGTTAATGGAAAAATGATCGAGGAAGAGCTGGGCCAATTGCGTGAATGAGAAGACAGAATGGCTAGGAAGGGAGCTGTACCAGTCAAGTGCAGCGCCCGAGAGAGACATAGGGAACGTGCGTAAGAGTAACGCATCGTCATGGCCGATGAGGTAGCAGGCATGTTTGAATGCCCGCAAGTGTTGCTGGGGATCTTCCTTGCTTTGGAAGCGAGAAAACTTTGGAAGCTCCCATTGGCTAGGGTATGGTCTGATTGGGATAGAAGGATGGATGGGCTCGTTGCAGATTTGCTCATAGGAGAGAGCGTTGCGCGAGCCGGAAACAGAAGTCTCAAGATGGGTCATCTTGTCCATCAGCATTTTAATGATGTCTGCCGACGGATTGACGGGTAGCGTGCCCCCTAAGTTGTAGGGCACTTGGAAGAGGTTAGGGGATGCATACGATGTAGTCGGTTGTCCTTGTGAAGGGGCAACATAGAGATAACTAGTCATAGAGGAAGAGGCTAGAGGTGGTTGAGTGGAAGGCATAGGTAAGCCCGATGTTGCCACGAGAGGTGGGATAGTGGTAACAGGGGCCAAGGGGTAGGAAGCCACCCTGGTGTTGATAGGGGCCAGGGCAGGCGGAATAGAAACGACAAGGTTTTGAAAAGGAGAGGATAACGATTGAGGGGGTTGAGGTTGACAAGGGGCCGGAACCCCGATGGAAGTGGGCCCAATGATAGAAGGGGAGGCCATACCTGTAGGATTGGTCAAGGTCTGAGTCTGGTCGGTGGTCGAAGTGACGGGTCGAGTGTCTGAAGGTTGAACTACGGGTGTTGTCGATACAACCGTAGTCGCGGCAAGAGAGGTTGGCATTCCATAGATTGGATTGCCCAAGGAGTCTCGCGTTCGACTATGCGCGAGATAATGTTGCAAAGCCTTGACATTGAGGTCCAAGAATCGCTCGAAATCTTGGTCCCCTTCCTGGACAATAGGAGTCAAAGGCGGGGTTGGACGGGTAGGAGTTCTTTCGGTCTCCGAGTTGAACTCCATTGTAGGCTTGGTCACGGACGGGGTTGACGGAAGTGGTTGACGGCTAGCGTGGTTGACAAGAGCTTTGGCTTGGATACGAGTCAAAACCATGCAAGGCAAGGAAGGTTCAGGTTTCAGAAACTGTGCTATTTAGTTTCAGAAAACTGGGATGGTGTCTTTGACAGAAGATGGACAGGTTTCAGGTTGCTGGTTTTGGAGAAAAAAAAAGGACAGTGACAGAGACTGACGTCGGTTTAAAAACCGATGTCGGTAGGAAATGAGGCCGACATCGGTCAGATAACCGATGCCGGTAACAGATGAAGCCGACGTCGGTATCAGAACCGATGCCGGTGACAGGGGACGCCGACGTCGGTGGCAGAACCGATGTCAGTCACTGTGTTTTCCAGAGAGCTGAAAGGTTCTTGGAAAAACAAAGAAGAAAGCGTCCTCACACACTCAAACAAACAGATGAGAAGAGGAAAACAGAGAAAGACAGACAAGCCTGAGCGATAAATCCTAGGAATTAACCTTAGAAATTTGTGGCTTATGCCTTAGATGAATGTTTGGGGAGATTGGCTGAAAAATGGGTCCTAGAAGAAGGCAGTCTAAAGATGGTTTCAGGTGTTGTTTTAGGTGCTCAAAGATCTGTGTTAGGGTCTGGTACGTGGCCTGGTGCTAAGGAGCAAGCTCCCCTCACTTCACGATTCCAGTGGTTAGCTGGTCTCGCTTAGCCAAGATATACCTCGCCTAGAGTTTATCCTCCGCCAGAGAATGGAGTGGGCTTCCCCCTTGGTGATGAAATCCAAGTAGGGTCACCGGGACGGGTAAGGTATCCGCTGGGGGATGAAATCCCAGTCGGGCCTTGTCTCAGGTAAGTTATATGTGTGTTTTAGTGCATGTGATTCAGTAGTGTAACATCAAGTGTCTAGATTTATTCAATATGCGCCTAAGTTACTAGATGTGGACTACGAAGATGCAAGCACAAGCAGAGATGAATGCAAAGTGTTTTAATGCCCAAAGTCGAAATGTGATATTGTTATGAAGACAATGTTTTGAGAAAGGGTCAAGAATATGACGTTTAGACTAGTCTAGCATGCACAAGGAAGAAAAAGAAGGATTCGTTTTAATTCTTGCTTATAGTGCCATTGAGAAGAAAAGAAGGAGGAGAAAAGGTAAGAACCTAATGCTCCTAAATGAATAGAAGAGAAAAGGAACCCAGGAGGAACCTAGGGTCCCACCGGGCGTGCCAGAATGTTTCTTGGGCTAATTCGCTTTCTACATTCGAAAAGTTGAATAAAGAAACTAGAGAAAATGGACGAGGTTAGGAATACCTGGATGTCGACTGCGCACCGTGATCCAGACGCTTGTGAGCACTCCTCTTTGGCTGTGGAGGAATGACACCTGCAAAAGAATGGAAAACTTGGACAAGGGGATGTTAGATAAATAGACGGTGGGTTGCCAAGCACAAGCTTGTTCCCGGAAGTGTAAAAACTTCCTCAAAGGGAGGTCAACCCACAGATGAAAAACAGATAAAAGACTGAGAAAGTATAAGATGCCAGAATACAGAAATGATGAATAGCTTAGAAATGAAAGAAAACACCAAATGGTTACCTGAAATAAGCAGTCGGGTTGATGACAGTCGCCGATGTCGGAAGTTCTGCCGGCGTCGGTTAGGAGGTCTGCCGACGTCGGTTATTCTGCCGACGTCGGTTGGGAAAGTGACCGGCGTCGGTTGGGGTTGCGGCCTGTAGTCGTACTTAAACAGGGTCTGGTCTGAGTCTTGGTCTGTGGTCTGTCCGTGGACGGGTTGGACACTAATGGATGGGTCTGGGTCTTGGTCTGTGGTCTGGGGATTGGTCTCAGGCAGAGATACAGGGGAAGGAAGGGACAAAGAGGAAGGAGAAGAGAAGGATACACAGAGGAAGGGGCCTGAGAAGGCTTTGTAGCCTCTCAGGGGAAGGGACAAAGGGAGAGACACAGAGGACAACATAAAACAGAGGATTAAACCAAAGAAAATGAAATAAAACCAGAACTAACTTACCTTTAGCCTGCTGAAAGAAGAAGATGGAGATGTTGCTGGAGCCAGGGAAGATTCTGCAAGAAGAGAATTCTGATGAAGAGCCTTTGCACCTGCAGCTGTTGTTGCACGAGGTTCAAAACGAAGACCAGACGAATGCCAAACGCCAAGAGAGTTCTGTTTTTCGAGCTCAGGAGTCCAGGGATTGCAACGGATACAGGACGGGATAATGAAGGCTGCCGACACCGGCAGTTTCGCCGACGTCGGCCGAAGGGTCGCCGACGTCGGCGGTCGCAGGATGGGCACAGAGGCTAAAAATAGCCTCTGCCCATTCTTGCACGCCGCCGAGCGAGGGGTCATGGGCAGAACGGTCGCAAGGTTGCCAAAATGGACGAGGGGGGCTATAATGGTGAGATTTGGGCTAATAAATGCTAGGGGAAGGTGGAGGGATTCAAGGGAGGATCCAAGGAGGCAAGGGTAGGGTGGAAAAGGGGGACTCAATTAATTAAAAGATGTTAATTTTTAATTAATAAGACCTAGGTGGGTTAGGGACCAAGGAGGACTAGGAGGAAGAAAGGACCAAGGGGGAGAACCAAGGTGCAGACACGTTTGCGGTGTCTACACCTCCAACCTGAAAATGGTTGACTAAGATTGGCACAAGCATCAACAACCCTGTTTCCCTCTCTGTAAATATGGGAAATCTCTACTCCAGAGAACCTCTTCAAAAAGAAATTGAATATCTATAATGATGTCTTTTAGCTTAATTCCCACATTTGATGTTTTATTAACTGCATCTGTGACTATTTTAGAGTCTACTTGTATACTCAAGTTTCCTCCTCCACTAGGTTTACCATCTAATTTGGATGCCTCATCAAAGTTGAGTTTCATCCAGTTAGGCTTTGGGGGGATCCATTTAGTATTTAGTCTCTATAGAATTTTGGAGTTATTATACCTAGGGATGTGGTTTAACACCTTCTATTTGTCTGTAATTTGGTTTTCAATTTGAGATAGGGGTTTCTCCATAGCATGAATATGGGTTGTTGTGAAACTTTCCATAATGGTCTTAACAAAGGAGTGAAACACTTGAGATGAATTTCTAGTAGTTTCCCTAAAAATTTTGTGGTTGCATTCTTTCCATAAAATCCATCTCAAACATGGTAGAGTTTGTTTCCATAATTCCATAAGCCAAGGATGTGTGAAGGTTGGATTCCAATTGAGGATTACTTCTTTAAGGTTAGAATTATAGACCCATTCAATACCAAAGTTATTAAGTATTATGCCCCATAATTCTTGAGCAAAATCATAGTTGATGAAGAGGTGTGAAACTGATTCCTATTTTGAACCACACAGAAAACATTTTTTAACTAGGGTAAACCCTCTCTTTTGAAGGTTATCCTATGTTAGGATTTTTTTATGAGCAATAGCCCACCAAAACATGTTAATTTTTGGAATAAATTATAATTCCAAACCTTCTTCCATACATCTTTATTCTGAGCTTCAAGAATGAGCAGATGGTAAGGAGATTTGATAGAGAATGATCCATTCTTATCGGGGCAATAGTACTATTCATCTTCACATGGGAAGAGAGGGATTCTGATCTCCTAAATGCACTACTAGATCTCTCGCACTCTAGAGAAAAGCTCAGGCTGGTGATCACAGCAGTCCAATAGATTTTTCTAGCTCCGTATCCCATTATTATTTTCCTTATAATCACTGACTCTATCTCCAAAAAAATGAGTAGCCAAGTCATCAATCTCTCCATAGTTTCCTTATATGATGAGAGCCTTGTCCTTTAACAGATATCATCCCATAATTTAATATGACAGCCATTTCCATGTTTCCATCTAATTCCCTACTTAAGAAGGCTTCTACTTTATAGCATTTTATTCCATATCACAGATCCCTAGGCTAATCCCATCTATTGAAGAAAATTGGAATCTTGAATGCTATGCATGTATTTGGCATACATTATTTCCCCCCAATCATTATTTTTATGGATCAGGTTCTAACTAATTTTTGAGAGAAGGGATTTTTTCATGTTCCTGATAGACCTAATATTAAGTCCACCATGAGATTTTTGAAGACACACTTTTTTCCATCTGACTAAAGACATTCTCTATTTGTCTTCCACCCCGATCCATAAAAATTTTCTTTGGATCTATTCCAGTTGATCAACATAATACGCAAAAATTTTAAAAAGAGACAAGAAGTATGTAGGAATACCTTACATCGAGGCCCGGAGAAGTTGTAATTTACTAGCACTACTGAGGAGTTTCCATTTCCAACCAAGAAGTTTCCTCTACATTCTTTCCACAATTCCATTCCAAAAACTAGGAGATACCTCTTTGACCGTGAGTGGGAGACCTAGGTAAGTAGCTGGTAGGGCAGCTTTAGCACATTCCAATATATCAATGATTATATGTCTAAGGTCATTAGGAGTGTTGAAGAAATACACATTACTTTTTTGGAAATTTATCCTTTGTCCAGACTCTATGGCATAATTATTTAAGATATTCTTCCATCTTCTAGCTTCAATCACCGATGAGATGCCAAAGAAGATGGTATCATCCACAAATTGTTGCACCACCATAGGATGAAGGGAGGAGGTAGGTTTGATGCCCACAAGCTTTTTTGAGGCTATATCAGCTTGTATGTATCTTCCCAGTGCCTCTATCATAATGATGAATAAGTACGAGGAGAGAGGGTCTCCCTGATGAATTCCTCTAAAAGATGAGACAAACCCTCTAGGTACACCATTTACCAGCACTAAGAATTTTGTAGAAGAGACAACGTTCCATATCAAGCAAGACATTTTATCATTAAACCCAAATTTTTTGATCACTTCGAACAAAAAAGTCCATGAAACTCTATCATATGCTTTAGAAATATCTAGCTTGAGAGCCATACCAGGGATTCTGCTCTTATCCATGGAGTGAATAGTTTCATGTGTGGTGATCACATCATCAAGAATCTGCCTACCTGGGATGAAACCTTTTTGTGCAGGAGAAATAATTTTATCTAGTAAAGGTTGAATCCTCATAACCAACACTTTATTACATAACTTATAAATAGTGTTCCATAGACTAATGGGGCTAAAATTAGTAAGGTGTGTAGGTTGTGATTTTTTAGGAACAAGTACTATGAAAATGTTATTAGCTTATTGTAAAAGTTTACTTGATTTGAAAAATCATGAACAACAGTCGTAAGATCCACTCCTACTATCTCCCAATATTCCTGAAAGAATATAGGAGGAAAGCCATCAGGACCTAGGGCTTTGAATGTACCCATGGAGACTAAAATAGCATCGACTTCTTCCTCAGATATAGGCTTTAACATCTCTATATTATCTTCTTCTATTATCAAATAGGGGATTTTATCAATGAATTGGTTCATAGGTCTATCATTTCCATCATCATTATTTTCTTCAGTGAGCAGAGTCTAAAAGAAAGCCTTGGCTTGTTCCCCTATCACATTATCTTTAGTTATAATGTCACCATTATCCAAAACTAACCTGGTTATTGAGTTGGCCTTCCTATTTTTCATGACTGAGAGATGAAAGAAGGCAGTGTTCCTATCACCTTCTTTAAGCCACTAAACATGAGATTTATATTTCCAAAAAACCTCTTCTCTTTCCATAAGATTCTTCCATTTAGAAGACAGGACATTCTCTTGTTCTAAAGTGTCTTCAAAATTATCCCCTTGAGCCATCAATTGCTGAATATCTTTGAGATGTGAATTTTTTTTAATGAATGAGGATTCTAGAGTCTTAGAAACAATTCTAAGATGCACTTGTTGGTATAACATTTTTTCTAGGGGACAAAATTAGGATTTTTCAATAGTGAGAGGACAAAATCTCTCCTATAATATGATCAAATTAAATAAAGTGATAATGAGTTACTAGAACCATGGAGAAATAAAAATAAGTATATATACTAGTCATAAAAAGTCAGAGAAGAGAATATTTTGTTAAATAAGAAAAAATATGGGAATATTAGTAAGAATAAGAATCATTTCTTCTACTAAAAGACCTACCCAAAGCTATATCTATTCCATCCATAAACTTCTTGTTTAATATGCTAAATTTTTTTGACTATTCTGAACATAGGAGTGCCCTGAATAGGAATTTTCCACCATTGGGCCACCATTTGTCTAAAGTCTTTTTGTTTGACCCACATAACTTCAAAGTGGAATGGGGAAAGTCTAGATTGTCCCTATTCTCTCCAACTAAGGAAGATCAGGCAATGATCAGACATGGTTCTAGGAAAAGCCTGCACATGCATATTATGATAATCATTCCAGTTACTTGAGATAAGAAATATGTCTAACTTAACCTGAATCATTTGATCTCCTCTTCTTTTATTAGACTAGGTAAAATTTTGGTTTTGAAGTTCTATATCCAATAATCCCCAATCATTGATAAATTTAGCAAAGTCAAACATGTCTAAGTAATCCATAATCCCACCCTATTTTTCAGATGGGTATATAGGAGTGTTAAAATCTCCAGCTGACATCCATCTAGTGTTCTAGGGATTATTCATGAAACTGCTCAAGTCTCTCCATAAATTCTACGTCAAAGCTCTGTTATACGGTCTATAGACTTTGATCAATGACTAGTTTAAGGATTTCCAAGAGAAATTGATAATATAGAAGTGATTTTTATAGGCCATAAGAGATCCCTAGATTTTAGCACTATTACACATAGTTATAATCCCCCCTAAAACCCCTTCAACTAGACTAATGCAAAAAGCCGCCTTAGGCCATATGTAGTCAGCAATTTTCCTAAAACTCTCCTCATTCATCTTGACTTCTTGGAGTAGTAAAATATCTAATATATTATCTAAAATGTAGTTTTTAACCTCAAACTATTTTGAGGGACTGTTAAAGCCCCTCAGGTTCCAAGACAAGATTTTCATTTGGAGGGTTTGAGGGGTTGGGTCTCTAGTGTTTTCTATTTACCATTGGCAATCTCCCTAGCAATCTCTCTTTGTCTTGTTTCTCTTAGGTTTGGTCTCCCTTGTTTGGGATTAGTGCCAACATCTGTAGATTTTTTACCTTTTCAATTCTTTTTCTTTGGGGTAACCCATTCCTCCTATTCATTACTGTCATTTTGTCCTATTTCATCTATTGTTGAATAACTTCCTACTTGATCTCTGACTTCCAGAGCATGGAAGATGTCTATGTTTAACTATAAGTATGCTTCTCCTTTAGTAGGATATATTTTTGGAGTTACTTTTTCCTATTCATCTCTTGAGACTTTGTCTTCTAAATTGTCTTCCTCTATTAAATGGGTACCTATTTTGCCTTCCTAAGACATATTAGTCTATTTGTCTAGAGGGTTGGCTATGTCTAATATAGCCTTCTGACTATCATCCAATACTATATTTTTCTAGGACAACATTTCCCCCACTACCAGTGATATCCTCCTTTCCCATCTCCTCTACCTTTTCTATATTGTCAGGGTTTTCTACATTGTTCCCCGTTCCCTACTTGCTATTATTTCTATGGTTGAGAGACTAATCCTCCCCTTCAACCTGGGAATCATCTTTCCTTCTTGTTTACTTCACTTTGCATTGTGTCATTAAATGCCCCTTTCTCTTACATATTTAATAGAAAGTGGTAGCATTTTCATATGTGATCAGCTGAGTCTAGGTCCCATATTTAGAGTTTAGCTCTATGGATGTAGGGAGAGTACTATTAATTTCAACATTGACACATAATCTAGCATACACACATCTAGACTTTGTTCTGGTTGTGTGATCTATAGTGACATATTGGCCAATATAATTGCCAATAGCTGTGATGATGTTTTCATCCCAAAATTCCAATGGGATCCCTGGTAGTCTTACCCAAGCAAGAGAATACTTATTAAGGTCTGAGTTAGTATCAAATCCTAGTTTCCACGAGCATAAGGAAAGAGAATGTGGGCCATACAACCATGGTCCTCTAGCAAGAGTAGCTATCATGTCCTCCCTATTCATAAATCTAAAAAGGAATAGGCCTCTTGGCATGGTAGTGATCGATACACTACCCTTAACTTTCCACCTAGACAAAACCCATTTCCTAACCATTTAAATATTAGGACGGAATGAGAAAAACTTACCTACCAATGCAAGTTCAATGGATGTCACATTTTTCTCCACCAAATCATCTAGGATATTCAGGGCCGTGCCCTCAGAGGTTATAGGGAGGCTCGACATGCTTTTTGAGGGACACATCTTTTGACCTCTTAGTGCTTTCTTCCATTCATTGGATGGAATATCCTCTATCATATTCCTAATCAGGTCCCTAGAGGCACTGCCACTAGCAATAGCCTCCATTGGATCTGTGATCACTTCGGTCGCACTCAGGGGACCCTATTAGGTGGGAAAAAACTAGTTTCAAATTTTTCTACACAAAGCTAATTTACTTTATTCTATGTTTTATATTCAGATTGTTAAACTAGTTTAGGCAATCAATTTATAACTTGTTATACTATGGCTATATTTTCCTACTTGGGAGTGTTGTTATCACTCTTACTGGAAAACCTCTTAAGGTAAGTGTAAGATACTATGTGTTGGGAACATTATATGCTTGTGATGTTTTATAATCACCTTCACAAATCGATGGAATAGTAAATAACATTAATACTATATTGAAATTAATTTGTGTTGCCATGAAATTTTACAGTTTCAAAAAATCATTTTTGTTTTGGTGGACCTGTTTGTAACTAGTTTTGACAAATTTTAATGTTTTTATGGGCTTTTAAGGCATGATATTAGAAAATTTAAAACCAATTTTGGATATTTGGTGAAATATTCTATTGTAATAGTATTTTATAAGTTTTTTTTTGTCGTATCAGTGTCACAAAGAGCACCTAAAGGTAGGAAGGAGGCCATTAATTGGCCTAAGGTAATGGAAAATGTGGTTGTCCTAAGGATAGAAATAAGAATGTCATCAAGTTAAGGCTGAGGCATTTCCACCCCTCAATAAGTGCAGAGGTTACGAACCAATATTAATTGGTTTATTTGGACTTTTTCTAGATTATATTGCTCTTAAATATTGTTAGTCATCAGGATAGCTCATCTTTAAGGAGGGGAGGATGTCATGACCCAACCTTGTAGCCATTACAAATACTTGACTTATAGCTATTTTATAATGTTTTGATATCACTTGGACTAAATTTGGCTGATATTGGTTCTATTTCAGATGTTGAGATGCACTGTGCCTTGTGTACCTATTGTGATTATGTTATGTCATGGTTTATGATTATACTGGATTCATTTTATCTTATTATATATGTTGATTCAGTTAGTTACATTATTATTTGTTATTGATATATCATGTTTTACTAGATGTGGATTGACATTGATTACTCTTAATGTTGTTGATTATATCCACAGGGCATGGTCGGGGTCACGTTCATCAGTATTGACTCCAGTCCCTTTATAGCTATAGATTATTATCTTCTATTTTTATATTTAATGACTCATTTAATTCATTATTAATTATTATTTATATCAACATTGCTTTAATAATGTTGATGTATTATTGGTGGATGCAATAATTTGGCCATGAGCTAGGCTTGGTGGTGGGTTTGGAAATTTAAGGTGTACTCATAAGGAGGTTGAGTAGTCAGAATGCCACTTCAACAGGTACAACATGTATATATGATACTAAGCCACCATTGTTATGTTTCTATTTAGTCTTTTTTTTTTTCTTTTTTTTTTGGTCTTGCCTCTCTTGTGCACATGCGCATCTTGTTATGGTCCTTCTTGGAATTATTTCTCATGTTTTGATCATCCTCCTTAGCATAGTTATTATTTAATTATTAAGTCATAGGGTATATCTTGTATTGAGATGCTTACACTATTTGTTTGGGTATACCATGTTGGGTACGACTAGATAGATTGGGTCTCTTGACCTTGGTAAACATTTTTAACAACCCCTTCATGGGAATTTAACTACCTTGGTCTTTTATCATCTTAAAGGATTTATTAACTATTATTTTTATTGATTTTTATAATTATGGGTCAATATTATGATTTCGGTGATCATTATTATTTTAATGATATTATTAATTATTATTATCTTAAATGAATTGATAATTATTATTACTATTTTAATAGCATGTAATTTCTTTTAATTATTTTTATTTAATGACTTTACTATTATTATTATTTCTTAATCAATTTATGTTTCATTAATTATTTATTTTAAATGATTTTGTTTATTTATTGTATTAATCAACTTGAGGAATGAGGGGAGGTTTTTTATTTATTTAATTTTTTTAAGTATCTTTTTGCATCCTTCTTGGCTAGGATGGGCTATGTTGAATCACCTAAGGGGGTCTTTTGATCACTTTTGGCCCTTTTTGAAAGGAGTACGGTGGTGGGGGAGAGCAGGGGGAGTATGGGTCTTTAAAGATGGGAAGATGAGCATTTGGCATGGGGGAGGGTTTTCTTTGAATTCCTATGAGTAAAAGCAATGAAAGCATGGTATTTCCCCTTTATCTACAATCAATGTTGGAAATCTCCACATATTCCAGTTGGGAAAGAAATAGTAAAATGTATGAAGAAAGCAATGTTTCCTCTTGAATGTGAGATCGAATGTTGGGTGGAACTTTTTTTTTTTGGCCTTGGCTTTTTATATTGTGTTTTATTTGTGCTAATCTCTTATTACTCTGAAAAGAGTGGGTAGGGGTCTAAACCCTATTCAAGGGATTATTATTTTTTCTTTTGCTTGCTGTTTTGAGTGAGAGAAGGTGGTTTTTGGTGCCTGTGGAAGGTTCCAACACCCAAAATTGGTGGTCATTTGACATATCAATAGGATGGTACAAAAAGGATGCCTTGACCCTTATCTATATACCACGATTTTACCATGGTGGCCTAAAATTTTTCCTGGTATGAATTATATTTATTTTTTAATGGGAATGTGAGTTTTCTAGATTAATTTATCAATAATTTTTTTTGAATCATTCCATATTCATGGGTAAGTCATGAGACTTCCCCTATGAATCTATAATGTCTAGATTATATTAAAATTTGAATTACACCTCGCTAGGTGTTTAAGGATTGTGTCAAGCCTTTGTTTTTGTGATTGCTTTTATTAAAAATGGTGATAATTAAAACCAAAGGTCTCTAAAAATTAGGGATTTTCTTTAAGTTCAAGTATAACTAGAACCTTTATGCTTCCTCCAAACTATCTTAACCAATATTTTAATCATAATGCTTATTTGGTCTCTTATATGGTCATGTTTCTTTTGGTGGGCCTATTTACTTTGGAATCGCTATTGATTTTGTTTGTTGGATATCATATGTGGTCTCCTGCGTAACTAGCAATACTAATTTGGGCACCCAATTAGGTTTTTTAATATGGCTTATTTTTTAATTGATAATGTTTTGTTAGATATCATATGTAAATGAGGCCAAAACTCTTATGAAGATTGATGCCTTCCTTATAAGTGATTCTATTTTAGCTTGTTTTGCTAAATACCATATATAAATGAGAATATATATTTTTGTAAACTTTGATGACTTCATGTTTTATGCTTCCTTCCATACTTATGTAATCCTTGGCAATCACTTAATGCCATACCCTCAGCTATGCATATCTCCTTTCTAGATTTTAAGTTTGATTTATAATAAAATTTATTTATTGATGTTGATTGTAAACCCATGTTCTACTCCTGTTGTTGGTGTGGATTTTTTTATTAAACCAATTAGGCTGTATTTATTAGTCTTGGAATATAATTATTTTATTCTTCTTTATGAAATGGAGTTATATTATTATTTTGGTTTTGGATCTTTTGAGATATTTGAAGGAATTAATTATTGGTCGTACATGGTAATTTCTAAGCCAACCCGAGTTTATTTTATATTTATGAATGTTATGTTTGCTCTATTTTTACTCGAATGAGTTAATTTGGTAGTTGTGGGTTGATCCCATTGTGTTTAATCAATTACACTCGAGAAATCCTCCTAGCTGAGTAATTGACTTTGAATAGACCTTCTGGGATTTATAAATAGATATAATAGATCCTAATTTATGATATAAATCATATTCAATAAAGATTTCATGTGTGCCTTGGGCGTTATTTAGTCCAACTGGTTCAACTAAGTGTTATGTTTCTATGTTGATTGCATTAGTTATCTTGTCTTTTATTGAATATTTTATAAGTCTTTATTAGTGGATCAATAATGTTTGTATACCTCTTACCTTGCATGAGTACTTGGTTGTTAAAACCCTCCACAAAGCTAATGGTTGGGGTGGTAAGGGTCACCAATAATTAGACTCATAGGGTTGGTTTTGAGGAATGTTCTCCTTACCATGTTTGTTCTTCTGTATTGATGCACTTGGGTTTTGTATGGTGGCTTCTTTCTTATTCATGCATGTTGGTGTATGATGTTGGCATGTTGGATTGTGGTTGGTTACCCATTTTATATTATGGTTCCATCTTCTTACTTTATGTAGTATTGTAGCATTATTATGTTGAAAAAGGATAATATTGTATATGATGTTGTTATTGGTGGCATTATTGATGATGGTGGATTTTTTATTGTATATTTAACAAGTTGCATTTGTTTATTTGGTATGCATTTATGTTGTATTCTATCTCTATATTAAAACCATAGCTGTAACTCTATTTGTAGTATGTTATGCTTGATCCTTATATGTTGTCAAATATTGGGATAACATAGTTATATACTTGTTGATTTGGATTAAGCATGGAGTTAAAAATAAACGTTAAATTGTAACATCAGTATCTATATTGTCTCCAGCCTTAAATCTATATGAAATAATGTTGATATTATCCTATGGTATGCAAAAAAAATTTAGAGGTTTTAAATTCCCTTGATGGGGTTGTGCATATATATTTAGTTTTCAAGATAAATATTATCTACTGACATTCTTATAGTATGGAATTCCAATTTATAATATAGACTTACCTATTATTTATGATAATATGATTATGACATTTAATTGTGTTGGGAAATATTATCATTCTAGAAACATGTTCAGTAACGTGTTAGACCTGGGCTTAATCATTAGCCATAGATAAAGTATGTAACATATTGTATGATATATGCATACTCCTTGATGTTATTTTTATTGTGATGTTTTATGAGTTCATGAATTCATGATTTATAATGAACTAAATAACTAAGGTAAAACTATACAAATTTAGGTTATGTTCAAATATATGGAGGTAATATTGTTATTAGATAGATGTTATGTTGTGTATGCTACACCTATAAATCATGACTAACATATGGGTCTAGCTTATGATAATAAATGTTTATTTATCTTGTTATGTTTAGATTTTTTAGCAACTCATTCTGGTTATATTACAACTCTTAATTTGTATCATTGTTAATTAATGCATGGTCTTTAAAATGTTTATAATTTGGTTGAAAACAAATTGTTGGAATTGGTTTAGGTTACTAGTTTCCCTTCATGATAAAAGCAAGGTACACTTATTATGGTAATGGATGTTTTTATGGTCATGGTATCATTTTAGGTGAGTATTATTTATTTTACATAAGTAATGAAATAAAGATTGATTAATGACCTTCTCTATATTGGTCAATATTATTAGTTTTGGCTCTTAACAATAAGGGTGATGTAAAACCATAGAGTATTGGCAAGTTTACATAAATTTTATTGTTCAGTACTTTATAATTCAGACCTTGATTAATGGAAGGTTGGTTATATTGTCACTAATGCATTTTTGAGATTGATAGTCATTAGTTTATAGTGGATGTGCCTGCTTAAATTTTATAAGCTTACCTTGATAATTAATTTATTGGTGTGTCTTATATTGTGATTATTAAAATATGAATAATCCTTGCAATTGGAAAATAATTTTGAAATGGGGATGAGGATTTAATAAGCTATGGAAAACCATAATGTGTATACTTGGATATATGATTAAATAGTCCACCTTGGTTATACGTTATCAAGTTATGACTTTCCCCTTTGGTCACTCATGATAATTGTTGGAATTACTTAAGTATTAAATCTTGTGTGGGTGTATGCATGTTAATTGGTTGGCTTGAATGCCTATGTTTTATTTAATAACATGATATTTAACCAAAGCAAAAGTAATAAACATTTTGGTGCAATGACCCCCAAGAACTTTGGATCATGGTATAGTGATCCAATAGGGGGAGTAGCATAAGGATTGACTCTTTATGTGGGTGAATCCCAAAATATTATAGTAACTCAATAGCTTATCATGTTGGATTTAGTAGTGGGTTAGAGATCTCCACTTGCTGATATCATGATGTTATAAGAATTGCCTAGGAAAGATAGCGAGATTAATTATTATGTTTGGTCATTTGGACCTATGTGCTTAAATGTTGCACTTCTATTTATCTTATTTACATTATTAACAAATGGCAAACAAGTCATTCTTGATATGCTTGATTAAAAAATATATAGAATATAATAATGAATCCAGAAAATCATACATCTCAAATAAGTATGTGGATCAAAAGTTATGGCCTCCACAAGATACGTGTTTGAACCATTCTCATCTGGCTTAATATAAATAAAGTCATATGAGTTGACTTGATTATAGTCCTACAATTTATTATTTTCAATATTATTCATTTTATATTGTGAAATATAGGTGCTCTCTTCCTATTTTAGTCTTTCTCAAAGGGCTACCTTTTATATCTTGCTTATCGTTCGCTCATTATCTTCTTATCCAAAACATGTGCTATTTTTTATTACTACCTATTGCTTCCAATCATCTTATTCATATTATTTTAATTTATCATATTCTTCATAATAAAAAATATAAATTTGAAACATTCAATACTACATAAATATCATAATGATTTGGTAAACTCACCTCATAAGCATTGTAATTGATTTTATGTATAATTGTATATAGACCAATCTTCTTTTACTTCAAATTATTGTATTTTATATGGGGAAATATTTATTTTCTAAATTAAATCATTATAAAATATCATTAATAAAATTAATTTGGCCTTATTGTTACATTTGATTTTATTTTTTACATATTATTTCTTTCATTTAGTTTTCTTCTTACTTCTAATGATAACTATTCTATTTGTTCTACAAATGCTTCTGCATCATCACTAACCTATTATATAATTGATAACTACCCTAGATATAAAACAACATAGGATTTATGATATAGACAATTTGAAATGGTTATTTACATGTTGATTTGTTGATGAAACTCTTATATACAACCTCAACATGTGGCTAATCCAATTCCCATTGCTTGAGATTCTCTCCAATTATAGATCTAAACAAAATTATATACACTAATTATATTTATCCATCTATTTTTGGTGGTATGAAATATTAATTGGTTCCCAAAGTATTTTATAGAGTTCTCTAAAAATGACTTAGAATGTTTTATCTATCATAAACAGACTAAGTGTCTCCTTATAGACATTGGATTGTGGCTTACTTA